>JAJEKV010000004.1:2970818-3247486 GCA_021234155.1 Isoetes taiwanensis
TGCGGGGGGAATTTTTAAGCGAATCTTTGAAGATTCCCTGGCGCGCCTGGAGCGCGTTGCCAGCGCCGACAAAGGTTTATTCCAGCATTAAAAGATTACGCCGAATAAGATCTGGTTTGAGAAAAGTTATCTTCGTACCGTAAAAGCAAAGATCGTACGAAGACGCCAGGCACCGCTGTATTTGGCCGACATTGAAGAGCCGCCATCCCAGTCATTGCCGCGCTCACATGTCCGTGAAGAAATATCTGTTTTAGGTCGTATCGGTATGCGAGCAGATTGCCCGCCAAGGAGGGGTCAAAATAGAAGAGCCTGGAAGAACAGTAAAGCTTCACGAAGAGACAAGACAATATGACGCTTCCGGGGCATATAACGCCCATACCGCGCATTCTTTCAAATCGCTATTAAATGGCTTCACACTTCATCCCGCGCGGAGCGGACAGCCTTCCTTCTGCTGGTCACAAATGAAAGCAGTGTAAAATAAATAACCGGGGCCATTATCGGGTCACAACATGGCCTTTCAGTAAACTACCATAATTCAGAAGATTTACATCATAAATCACAAGTGCCCACCTACAGCTTTCTGCCAGTTTAGCGACGACTGACGTGTCGGGCCCTCAAGATATAATCGTCATACGGCAAAAGACAACGGCCAGAGCCATCGAGCCGCCTCGGCAGCACCGACGCGACTCTGCCGACAGCACACCACTACGGGGAGCCTTCCAAATAAGTCCGATGAGCAGCAGGGCTGTGCAGTCTGGGTAAGCCAGGCGATCTACCACATCCAGCCGCAATTTAATTTCAAGCCAAAACGAATAAAGGCCGTCTGGTCTTCGCAGCCTTCAGGCAGGGGGCTGGTCGTCATGCCACCAGGCACGACAGCCGCTCGTCAGCATTCCACCATGCTTCCAGCTCATCATGGGACTTCTACCTAGATTCTCCAATACTTCCACTGCGCCGATCATCATGTTCTATTGGTACCCCATGTCGTCGCCACCAATAGAATCAAGGAGTCTGGTCTAGAAGGCATAGAGCCTAGCATCGAAGCAAGAGAGCAAACATCGTAATCATCGTCAGCGTTAAGATCATAACACGATAAATCAAGGAATAGGTCTAACCTAACATACATAAACCACTTCAGTCAGTTCTTCGATCAGTCATGACGCATTCCACCTCTAACCATTTATATGCCAACTTCCGACTGGACAAGAAGCAATTACTCGCAAAGCACTCTCAATTGTTCGATCTGCGCCTGCGTGGAAGCCTCATCTTCACAGTCACACAGCCTTCTAAACGCAGCTGAAGCCAGTTAGTTGCCGTTAGATCGTTAAAGAAGTTCGTGTCAGTTCGAGCGCAGCCGGTTACGCAGCTCAATAGGAAGTCTCCAGCCACAGTCGCAACGGGTTCACCTGCCGGCTGTTAGCAGAATAACTGAAGTCACGCCTCCCCGGAAGTCAATTTCTGCCAGCGAAAGATCGGGTCCAGTGAATACGTTGAGTTGATGAAGCAGTTTATATCTCCATTATCTGACGACATGCACGCATTTCATTGTTGAAAGCTGGCTGCCATTATCTCCAACAGCGTAGGGGAGCGATCTGTTGCTTGGTAGGCCCCTCTTCGCGCCATAAAGGATGTATGAAAGCTTGGAAGGCAGCAACACCAAAGTCTTTAACATGACAGTACGACAAACGAAAAATATGCCTATATTCAACGCCACACCATTGATTAGGTTGCGTCCGCTCAGTGCCGCCAGAAGAGGCAAATATTCGGGAGACAGAATGATGATCGCAATGCTCTAGATGCGTCGTGCATTTTATTAACCAAAACAAAAGCGGAAGGTAATCAGCCGAGCGCTGGAAGAGGTTCTCATCGAACCGGCATTATTATTTATGCAAAGACTACTGGAGTTCGGCGTTCTATCGGCGATGCTGCCGGGGAATCGCTGTTTGAACCGCGCCGAAACGCCGTTTCGAATAACAACACGTCGGAAATTAGAAGTTTAAAGCGAAAAGATACTTTCTGGCGACATGGGAAAGTTTTGCATAAAGGTAATTTTTCCTTCATTGCATTTGCCAATCGCCAACGCCGCTTATCATTGTATGACGCCGCCAGCCGCCGGGCGCATTTTCGTTGATGGAATGGGGTACCAGGCCACGCCGATTTCTGCCCAGTCCGGCGGAGAAACGCCAGATACCAGCAAAATCGCCGCCGCGGCTAAATTCTGCATTCCAATATGAACGTTTTACTTGCTTGCCATGACCTAAACGCCCACCATTCAGAACCTTGCTACTTGGTATAGCCAAATTTTGCCTTCTTAACATGAAACGTATGGGTTAATTTTGAATTGTAGTGACAGCTTGAATTACCATTGGCGAAGTTAACAGTATTGCTGCAGTCTCTATATGAATCAAAGGATTGGAATACTCGGTCGCAATTGCTGAATGGGTTGCTGAGATTCAGTCGACTATAGCGATCAAAAGAAAAAAAGTATTCTGGAAACAGCTCAGTGATACCAGGTGATACGCCAGATCTAGTATGGGAGTGAAAGGACGAATTTCGGGATGCCACGGAAGAGTCACAAGCATTTCTCCTCGAGGAGATGAGAGTTCGTGGATTGGGACGACAACTGATTCAACATAGGTTGGAACCGTAGCGAAATCCTTTCAAAGAAAATCAACAAATGAATCCTCGTGACGCAGCCGCGAAAAAGGATAGAGCGGGTTAGGCCGAAATGAATTACAAAGACAGAGCACGAGTTGGGTATCGTTAGAACGCTCAACCATCTAATTCGTGCAGCATATTTTGGCGCAAACCAGCGCTGAACATCCTGTGCGGATGCACGTTGCACCTATCTTCGAAACTAAAGTGGGGCGACCCTGTAAAATGAATCAATGTTTTTTGAACAGCCGGTTTCTCGGTGACGGGTGCAGGTCCCCATGATTCACACCATACCGCGCTGATAGAAGCCCAGTACCATTTGTCGCCACCGGCCCATACAGCGAGCCATGACGCACCAATTATTGCCCGCCACTTCCCATGCATTCACCGCAATGACGAATGCCGATGTGCGCATTACGATAGCCCGCGACGGCATCGCCGCCAGCAAAATTCTTCATGCCATTATGACATTACGACGGATGATGGGCGAAGAGCTTTACAGTACAGATCCGCCAAAACATTATTCTGTTGTGTTGTTATCGGTCGCAGTTGTTGCGTGACAGTGTCAAACACACAAGGCTTATAACTGTATGCTGGCTGCAGTAAACAAAGAACGGCCTTCAAAGATTCATTTGAAAGATACTTCGTTATTGCAACGGGCGTTGCTGTAGCCAGCCTCTATTTATCGAGTCGCGCCCTTCGACCCCTTCGACATAATAGAGAAAGCATTCCACAAACAAAGCTTCCACCTCTACCCAGATTTCAGGAACATATATCGTTATTGCCGTCACGTAACAGTCACGGGATGAAACCCAAGAACAGTGCCGCATCGGTCATACCACGCATCGCGAACTTTATTCCCGAAAATGATGGAACGTTGATGAAACAACAAGACATGCATTACCGTAACAATGACGATGAAGCGTATCAAAAGAGCACTGAATGTTAGTTTAAAGAAGTAATGAACTATCAGCGTTCATATCGCAGAGCCATTCAATCGATGTTGGTGCTTCCAGCTGAATGGAGACAACCGTCATGGGGAATGATGAAGAATAGCAGTGGTCGCGATCAATACCTTTTTGATATCCATGCATTTTATCTACGTTATTGGTAGAGTCGCACGGGCCGGATTTGTTTTCTGAGATCTGAGTTTTTGGCTCATTACGTACGCCAATTTAGGCCACTGCCGTTCTCCATTTTTTCATTCATGCCCGCTCTTTAAAGAATGATTTACTAAAATACCTGGATTTGACGCAGGTAAAGCGAACGCCTGGCAACGTTGAAGTCGAAAACATTTGAGACACGCATCAAAACATGTTTACGCCTGAAGCGATAACAGGCCAGTTCAGGAAGTTCTGGTCGGGAGCGATGAAATACAGACGTGCCTTTGAAAGTATGCTCAACAGACACCATTGGGATCGGGCGAAAATATCTACGTAAACAACGGCTGTGGGTAAAGATATTTGTGAAATGCTGATAAACAAGATGGATGCCCTGTAGTTTGAGATGGTATCATGGCGGACGATGTTTATCGGCAACAGCCAACAACACACAACGCCATCCTGAAAACATTCAAAAGACGGATAAAAGACGCCGCTGTTGGCGTCTTCGCATGAAATAATAGAAATGGGCATCTAAAGAACAGCAATCTCGAGGATTGTGTGAAATGATAGTGATCTTAAGGTTGCTAGGCAGGGAGACAAAATGAAATAATTTCTCTCAAAAAGTTTGAATATAACATGGCTTTTGTTGACATCGTCTCTTTTTCTAGCTGTGCCTCTTGATACAGCACGGCGCAGCCGTTTTTTGTATTGCGTGGGTAGTTTGTTATACATTGCAATGGTTTGTATGGGTATAGACGTCAATACTTGTGCGTGCATAAACAGATGCGCATGAACACACGCTTCCTTTGAAATATTAGATATTCTGTTACGAACCATGACCTTCAGGGAAATCATCTCGAGACGACGCCAGCGAATCGTTCCGCCTATCTCTAACTTCCCTGATATTAAACGTAGGATCGCCTATTTGAGAGCGAACGAATAAGTTTTGCGCCGATAAACTCAATAAAATGCACATTTGTCGTTATAAAAATGCCACGTGCCATTTGAACTCAATAAAAGTCTCGCCAGAAGGGGTCTGTTGTCGTTAGCTTCGTCGTTAGTACACCAAAAATACCGCGATGCGCTGCTTGGCTCGGTCAGCGTTCTTCCTTTGGCACGACAACATCGCCTGGAGCGCGGCGGGTCAAGCTTCGGCCCGGGTCAGGCTGAAGGTATCAGTAAATGGAAACAATTGCTGCGCGCGGTGGTTAACTGGTCATTGGCGTCGGTCGCAGCTTCATATCGCTTTATTTTGGAATAGACATAACTCACTTCATTGAATGATGGTTCTACAACCAGCAACAAACCTGTTTACCGCCAGCTGGGGTCATGACAAACAAAGCCCATGAAAGCAGTACACGCCCGTTGTTAACATCATAATGTCATAGCGAAGTTAGAACAACATCAGCATCTGGCTGATGAAAGCTGTTTTGTACAGTTGTCGCCGCTTTTCAAGAACATTACTTTCGGATGTAATATCCCCGAAGTTATTTCAGTCACGTAAATCTTCAGTTAGCCCGCAGTTGTTTTTCATCCTCTAGTTGTACCAAAAGACAGAGCGAATACCAGCCGGGCTCATGTAACCTGGCGCAACATTTCCACATTTGCAGTGGCGCTTCTGTGGCACTGCTTTTGTTTTCACTGTTTGTTTAACACGTTATGTCATGGCACAGATTCGCATCAAAACACCAAGCTCTTAGTCAATGCAATATGGAACATTGAAGAGCAGCGTAAGGCTGACATGGATAAAGCGAGCCGCATTGACATGGACATCCATTCAAATCATTCCCCAAGTTCATAGAACTTTTCTTCGTAAGATAAGTTTTTCAAAAACTGAGTTTTCATTCACAGTCACTTCTGTCCACTTAGCTTATGCTCAGTGAACATTAAAGCTGTCGTTCATTGCTTTTGCGTCACCTTTTGATCCGGAGAAGAATAACCGTCTGGACGCGCTTCTTCATGATGACCTTGTTCTCCCACGGGTACCATTAACACTCAGACGATCGGGCGTCACGAAAGCAAACCATGAAAACCGATAGAAGTTCGGTCACTTTTCAGCTCAGCAGCGATGCGTAGAGCTGGCGTAGCAAAGCATCTGTTGATCGCGAAGGTTTATCAGTCGAGCAAAACCAGTTCTATCGAACAAGACGATATCACCAGGTACCGCAAAGCCGCAGCAAGGAACGTCTAGGACCAAAAACCTCAACCGGTCAGATGGGAAGACATTTCACCGTTACCTGCCGGTCCGTCACACATATGAACATCTCGATAACAGGCCATCATTACGGGCCCATTTTGCAGATATCATCCTTCACGCTTCAGGATTAAGCCGCTAATGGCATAAAGGCAAAGCTGTGGTTCGAGAAAGAGTCGAAAAATTAAGGGGTTACGGAATAAATGGAACGTTAAAACGCCACTTTGCTGGGGCTATTTCGTCAGCAGTGGCCAGGGGAAAATTGCGCCAGCCCCAGCCCCATTTCATTCTCGCGAAAGTTTTGTGACAAACCTTCCTTCAGACGTAATACCAGTCAAAAGTTGCAGGACTCAGAAAATGGATAGTAGCCTATCATCGAAAAGCATATAGAACTTTGTGAAACAATAAAGAACTCGTTTCACAGTTGAGCAGAAACCGCGGCTTGTGTCAATACGCCGCAGTTAATTTTTCTTCGGGAGCTTCGAATACGTGTGCAGCAGCGACAAGCGTCAATATTGCCTTAATAGCAGGCCGGGTTTGTGCCGGAAAGGGAAGAATGACTGAGAGATTACTTCCACTACAGCCGAATTACCAGTATCAACAACAAGTTCAATGCCTTCAACCAGCGTTTCGGGATGTTTTAAAACACGAGCTGAAGTGACCGAAAGTCGTCAAAGCCGTTATTAATCACGATGCAAGAAAACCATAGTTTACCAGCTCACCGGCGGTTAGCCAAACGCATGGCCATACAACAGAATTTTAACTACGACGTAATGGGGAGTCGACATTTCCATCTGAAACGATCGACGCAAAAAATCTAAAATGGAATTCCGCAAAAAATAGAACACAGGTTCCACGTGCTGGTAACGTTGAAGAAAACACGAAAGCGACCCGGGTCTTTTCCGTCTACAATCGCCGCGATTTGAAGTAAATGGTATCTTTTCACCAACAGGCCTTTCTCGATTGCCTGCGCCATGTCCTCTTCGCCATTAAATACAATCCACTGGCACTACTCTGGGATAACGCCATCATTGCAGACGTTATGACATAGTCGCTCAAAAGTTCGGAACATGCCAGATGGATTATGTCTAAGACGCGTTTCAACTCAGGAAGATCTTTGCCTCTGGCGTGAATGCCGTAGCGAAACCTCAAAAGAATCGATTCAGCAGTGTGCTGAACGCTGGCAGTGAGCATTAGATGCAGTTGCTGGAAAAACAAGAAGAGTATTTGTCGTCATCCAAATTCCCGAAAATTGGCGCGCCATGGCAGCGTGGTTAACGGTTAGTTTTCCTTTCAACCAGCAAAGTTCCGAAAAATTTGTACAACTCGAAATAGAGAAAGAAAGCGGTGTCGACAAAATAAGCAGCACCGGAGTTAATTAAAGCCTGCTACTTATTAGAGAATGGCAAGATAGTCATATGGAGGTCTCCATACAAAGTTTTCATGTATATCGGTTCGTTCATGGGATGCGTTATGACAGCCATTTCATTGCCGGTTCAGTATTGCATCCTCAAAATGAATGGTGGCATGAATGCTGCCATGGAAATTTCGCATTAAAAGGTCCTGAACAAGAAGCTTGGTGATATGGAGATGGTTATACCCATGATAAAAAGATGTACAAAGTTTGAAAAAAAATGCAGTCACAGTGAGCATTAGGATGGTCGCTTTTGTGCCGAAAAACAAGATATTTACTGTCAACGGAATAAACTGGCGCTTATGGTGTGGTTTCGATATCGCACTCCTTCTTCCTTTTCAAATCTCAAATAGAGTCTCCATTTAATTCAGGCTCTGTGGCTGGTGCAAGAGGTTTCAATGGGTTTTTTGGATGTACCACATGGTCAAAGGTTCAACTCACATTACTTTGCATACCGCATGGGATGTTAAGTTTTAAGTTTTCTTAAAAATTCCAGAATACAGCTTATAATTCCAAAATGCTAAACGTTGCAAACGTAAAAAAGCTTTAAAACCCGTTCTTTGAAACGATTAGAGAGAACATTTTTTGAATATACAATCATAAAAATGTGACTAATTCAAAGGTTTGGCTATCATTAACATAACAATAACATAGCAGCTTATTTATTATCATTAGAGGTGTTATAGTATCATAAATAGCTTGAAGCGATATGGAATGCATTTTCTTCACGCCTATTTAATATCTGGAGAAGTGTCAGAGTCGTAGTGTCGAACGGCCTGGTGTTGTGTGCTAGTAGTTGATGCCAGAATCCGCTTTCCTGCTCTCACAGGAGTAAACCTCTCTTTCATTGAGCAAAACCAAAACTTCACGTAGCCAGCATGTGCCGTACGTGATTACAGTCTCCGTGTGCCCAGCCTGCTGTGACCAGAAACGATAAGCACATAACGGTTTCATTTCGGGATGGGTTCTTACGAAGCAACCAGAAAACTTAGGGTTTTAAGAAGCAACGACGATATGACAATATTGTCGGCAATATCATTTGTTCGCCCAGGCGGCAGAATGCCGAATGAACGCAGCATACAGCGCACCGTCTCAGGCACAATGGCGATTACAACAGCAAGTCAGCAGGATAATCCCGAAGCGTTGGACCATCGGTTTTAAGAGTTGCGGCGCGAAATGATCAAGCGATTGTTGTCCGTTATGTTCATGCTGAGACGGTTATTTGCGATGCGCAGCCATTTCAGCTGTAAATGCTGGTGACACGTTCTCGCATAATTAAGCACAATGTGATAGATCCTTTCATTACTTCTTTGTCAGCCAGCCGTGCCCCATTATTCATGATGCTGTTTTCGTTGCCGGTAATTTTACCATGGATTAATGAAGCCAAATCGCACAAATATTGAAGCACGCATTTCTGGCTGAGATGAGTGCCGAGAAATTTCAACAACGCCACTTCGATATCTACCAGCCCGCGAAACGCTCATTTATAGGTTTACCTGCGCTCAATATGAAGCTCTTAGCCTTTTAAACAGCAAGCGATAGCAATGTTCTGTTCCGCCTGTTTTGTTCGTCGTACCACTATTCAATTCGCGCCCATTCATTCATCTGCCCATCTATCTTTCATTCATCTGTCTGTCTGTCTGTTTCATTCATCTGCTTCCGTCTGTCTGTTCATTCATTCACCTGTTATCTGGATCGAGCCCACCACCATTCATTCATTCAGTACGATTTTGATAAATGTTTTCGTTTTTCGCTATGCTATCGGTCAAGCAACAATCATACCTTTTTCACCATGTTTGAGACGTTTTCGCGCAGTTTTGAACATCGGCTAAAAACATCAAATTTTTGGTTCTGCGTATATTTTTTGTTATCAATGGTTTGCAGATTAGGTTGTGCATTTTTACCACAAGATTAGTATCAATCAACGTCAATCGTTTCGGTTTACGCTGAACTGGAACACTGTCTTTCCATTGTCATTACTCTTTTCAGTTATTATAGCGCTGGTCGACAAACATTGCAGAAAGGCCGAGGCCTGAGAGGCCTGAATTCAGAAAAGCATTGTGTTTCCGTTTTCAGATGTTTCAACGGTTCACCGTGACGTTGAGCTATCATACACCATTCACCGTTCCTTTCAGAGTGCTTCAGGTTTCGTTAGTCATCAACCGGGTTCATTGCAGAGGTTTTTCACAGAAGGTAATCGTTAGCTGCTACCGCCTTCATCATTGAAACTGGTCACAATAATAATCATCTCAGAAGCCGACACAGCATGCTCAGTAGCCGATTGATGCCTGAAAGCGGTTGAAAGACCGCTGCCCAGCTCGGCAAATTTTCCTGGCGAGGCATCACTGCTACCACTGGAGCAGTATATAGTTTCTGGTGGTTGAAGCTGATACGCATCTTCTGGCAAATTGAATTTGACGACTTTCGGCGATTCGATTACCTCTTTGCCAAAGCTAACAATCATCACCAGCCACCCGAAAGTAAAGAACGTTGAAAGTTGGTTTGTATAGTCGCAGGAACGATACGCCACGGACGCAGACAAGGATGCAGCGGAAAGACGCTGGTCAATTCCAGTTTGTCAGCAGATCATTGCCAGACCTAAGAGCTGGAGACAAGCGACGAGTTGGATGATTCATGCTCGTTAAGGGATTAGCAACGATGTTCTAAAGCGGCCGAGAGCGTCAACATATGTTAGTCGATACGTCCGCCATAAGCGTGTCGTCTGGCGTCAGCGTAGACATACATTGCGCCAGTTCTATTCTCAACACCGGCGCAATTTCCCAGCAGTCACCACTAACAGTTATAATAAAATTAGTAATGTACTGGCCAGACAAGAAATTTAAATGGGTTCATGTCAATCCACTCTTTCTCACCCTCATAAAAAGCGAAAACTTGACGCGCAGGTCAACCCCCGGCAAAGAGGATTTCGAGTTGCACAGCAGTTGGCGAAATACGCACGTTCACCGCCGTCGTTACAATCGGGCCGCTGCCGATAAAGTGCATCAACCTTCCTCGGCATCATGGTCAGATAACCATCGGCCTATTCGTGCGCGGCGCTGGCATTCATGCAGTCATTCTTACAGTTGTAACAAATGCTGAAAGGCCAGCACGCCAGCATCACTTTATTGTGCCGTTTCAGCTGCTTGCTCAGCGTCACGCTAACGTGATTTAAAAGATACCGCGAGTTCAGGGGACCGAAGAGCACCGCACACGCCATCACGATTCAAGCGCACAGTTGATCAGCGCTCTATTTCGGTATTGTGAACATGGGTTTCACCAAAATGTGCCGGCATCATTTCATCGCCAATAGCCGCCGCCAATAGAACGCCATAACGACGTATGAAGAAGAAATGGTTATTGAGTAGCTTTAGCCATCAATGTGCGCGATATCGGCCAGAAATTGACCATCATTCAAAAGTCTAAACACCAAAACATGCCAATCGTTTTACCCACGAAATGTCACAGCAGTATAATTCATACTACGTGGGTCAGATACCGAAAGTTTCAGCCTCTTTTGCTTCAAAAGACATGTAACCTGTAATGGTGAATGCCCATCTTCGATTTGAAGCTCCAGCGGTCATGCGTATTCCCGCATGCAATTATCGACAAAACAGGAGAAGTAATGGCAATGATTTTTCTAAACAAAGGGGAAAAAATTTCGCAACGTTACCAGTACGCAAGCATTTCTACTGAATGCCGGGCATTGCTGACGAGATAAATTTCGGAATCGGTCAGCTACTGCATGGAGCTCATCACCTGGGCCATCGTATCCGCTGAGGCTTCATACCCAGTAGCCGTACCCAGAGAAGTCATCCATGTGCCAGCCGGTCAAACCGCAAGTCGCCAATTATAAAGTTACTGAAGTCATTAGGCGGAGCAAAACAATAGCTTCTAAAAACAAATGAAAGTCTGGTTGCGTTGAAACAACTCCAAAGATGATGCCCAAGCCAGATTCTCCATCGCAGCTAAAGTCAATGAAATCTTCAGTATATACGTAGTGCCAGGCCGTACACCAGCGACCGCCCGCTATATCGCCGGAACGGCATGTACAAAGCTGGCTCGCCATTGGCCGGTCAAAATACGCCCAAAGTCGTCATCACGCTGACAACGCTCACTTCGATTACGAACAACGATTTCCATGTTCATTGGCACAACATTGAGATCCCCTCAACCGTCATCAACATTGCTGGCAGCGAAAGTTTTCACGTGACGCTGGCTTACGGTGCTGCTGTTCTTCCCACCAGCTGCCTGCCCAAACACACGATTGTTCAGAAAGCCAATACATTCGCGTCATTCTCTGATATAATGCTACAAGTTTGCATTGAGTAGTTAAAATAGTGAACTGTTAAAACGTCTGAGCAACACTAGAGTACTGAACCTTCCAAATTAGCAAAGTTTTTGTGTCCCAGCTCGCCGCATATAAAGGCCCCGACGCAGAGCAGTCAAGCCGAAATTGCCAGTTTGCCATATTACAGCTCAGTAAAGTTAACAAAGATAATACATGCAGACGAATATTGGTGCGAGCAGATAAATTACCGATCATTCTGGCAGAGATGCTTTTTTCCGGAATAAGCGGTTACAGCGTTTGAAGCTTAGAGCCGAATATACAGTCGAACGGTCGTCATTTTGGTTATCTTTGTTGCACCAAACTCTACGTCGGTTTTTCTTTTCCTGTTTCATGAAAGGGTGAATTTAGAGGAGATCACGGTATCTGAGATTCTCCCGGCATATATGTTATGTTAAGAAATATTCCTTTATTAATCACCAGCATGACATACCAGGTAGATCGCGCTACGTTGAATTAACATCAAAATTTATTTGTTACGCGTATTTTCTCGTTAAAGTCGTCGAAAGCCCAAGACTACCCCGTTATTGATAAATCAGAGCTGTAGTAAGCCGCTGTCAGAAGAGATCCGGAACCAGACGAATGTGCGCGGAAGTACTTTAACTGATTCTCATCTGCCCTCTCCGTGCCATTGTTAACTTCACGTTATCTGTACTGCAAGCACGTGCTCGTTACAAAGTTGAAATTTTGAGCATCTGTTTTCGCAGCAGCGCTGGTTGTAGATATACCAGACTCACCTCTGCGGGTCAAAGAATGAATAACGATCGCTAACGTTCTTTTCGCTCAGATGAGGGGGCGAAAGACAGTTCGAAGTTGCGCCTCTTGCTTTTGAGGACGTCATCAAATATGGCGGCGTACAGTTTTTCCTCTCTTTCGCATCATTACCTCTGTGAATTACAGGCCCGGTTACCTCAGAATTTGGGCTGGCAATAATTGGCGTCGTTATCTACGCCAAAGTTTAACTATTTTTGAAATCAAATCATTACAGTGCCTCCGTTCACCTCTAACAACTCATTCGTTAATCCCAAGATTGACTGTCACGTTGTCACCTGGGCTCTTGAAGATGCAACCATTTAAATTTACCCATCCAGGACCGGTACGCGAAACTGCTTCCGGCTCGGGCATGACAGATGCCAGCGACGAGTCAGGCCTCGCCAAATGAGCGTTTGCGTCATTGAATCAGGAAAGCGAAGTAGTACGCTTGTAACTACCGATACGACGCTGTGAAGGTCAACTGCAAGCTGCCTTGTAACGACAACACCACCCGGAATTTCCGAATTTTCAGGCCAGATTATCGCCCATCTTTCGTCGCATTCAAAGAACGTGCCTATTTCCACAACAACGGATACTTCTGTACTGATTAAAAGTCATTGAATATTAAGAAATGATTACCAACTCGATAAAAATAAGCAGTCATATTAAAGTAATATGGTTCAACAATTGTCGGTAAAAGCGACAAGAATAATTACCGGTTTTGCATTTATCCATGCCTCTGGCTCAATCTTCTTAATGCCAATTTCAATTAAAATAAAAACTTGATGTCATAATAGCCTTCAACATGATTTGTAAATGCCCGATGATCCCATAAATTGAAAGCTCACATGGTCAAATCAACGTATTGCTTCGATCTTCAGTATTGTTGAGATGGCCTAAGATAAGCACCGCATCTAATTTGCGAAGATATTCACGGGTCATTTGTGTTAACATAGATTGGAGATGGATTTGAAGACGGGTTTGTCGCTATTTACCAGAGAAGACAATAACATTGAAACAGCAGAGCGGGTTTCTAGATCGGTAAAACTGATCTAGAGCATATGCAGATGGATAGAAGTTCAAATTAAAAGTATAACTTAGACAAAAGCCATTTTACGCTGGAAGTATGCCGTACCAAATGCCCAGAAGTACAGCGGGGCCCTGTATAATGCGCTTCTGAAGTTGTACATTCTCGAAGCCGCCGGTCTGCTTTTACAAGAAAGCGTTGAAATTACGTAGAATAGAAACGGTCTCGAGAGGATGTTCAAAAGTCAAAAGTAAGTCGCCGTTACTGTGAATAGGCCAAATCATTTCAGCCAGTTCCGTCGCCCATGTTCACTTGGTTGAACAACACCATGTAAACATAACGTAACAGCGAAAGCTGAATCGTTACCGATATCAGAGCAATTAAAGAGCCTAAACTATAGAAAGGCTGCGCCAAATTCGGCTGCATAAAGGTCCGCCGATGCCGAATGTGACTTCCTCTAACTAGGAATAACCGAGCCGAATAATCGTACTGCCTCCAAATGCCAAATTTCATTATTTCCCGATATCTAACATTGTACGACGGTATCAGGGTTAGCCGCGATAGCTTCCTCTTTCGCGAAATTCCAGCCTAGAGGTCACGGGATTCGAACACTCATACGCCTCTTCCGCTTCATTCGATCCTGCCGGTTCTCTTCTTTTTCATCTTTCAAAAGATTCCAGATCATCAATCAAAATTCATTCAACATCTTCAAGAGCACCACCATTGATCGCTGATACGTCGGAATAATTTCACCTTCCAGACTGGCGCCACGGATTTGCCCTTTGCGCCGAAGAAACCACCAGCCCCTGTTCGTAGAATTCGGTCACCAGAAGGCGTGATCTGATGCATCGTCCAGATACCAGCATTATACCGGCGAACAGCCCGCGCACAGAAACCATGCTTGAAGTCAACATGAAAGCCTGCAAAGCCCGGCACATGGTTTCACGAAGATTCGGTCGGCGGCAGTTCACCCCGCTCGCTGTTACAAAACCACGATGCTGACAAAAGATCTCAAATATGGTACAAGTGCAGCTGCATATCGATGATGAACAAAGCCTTCTCCATCAACGACAATGTTCGTTAATTGCACCGGAAAGCGGCTGCGATGCGCCAGAAGAGCGGATAAAGGTATGAATGGCCTGCTTCCTTTGTTGATGAAATGATCCTATACCGCGCTGATGGCTGATGCACAGTTTAGCCGAAGTTCATGATCATCTGGTATGCTGCATGGTTATGGCCGGGCTGCGGGTTTCGCTGGTTCACGCCTATTTTTGCGTTCGCCCTGTCATAGCTTAAACAATGGTCATAAAAATAAAAATAGCCGGGTCCTTTATCCTGAATGGCCATAGCCGCACGATTTTAAACTGGTGTCTACAAAGTGATTATTTGCGAGATCCACCATACGGTTTCCTGACCAGTTCTGTCAGCGGTCAGCATTTCGTTCTCCTGGTTTCAGAGCAGGAAAGTACCGTTTTCCTGATGCGCCCAGTGCCGATGGAATTTAAAATTTTAACCATTTTCGCGATGCATCCAGACATTGAACTCCTGTGCATTCAACTTTCAGTTGTTACATTTCAAAAGAAAGCCTGGATTTCCGGAGTACTAAAGCTTGGTTTTCATGGGTTCATAGAGTTCTAAAAGCAAAGAAAATGAGTAAGAAGGAAAGAACATTCAAAAAACATTTGAAGCGACAATGTATTGCATCCTCTCACCCAACAAAAGTGATTACGACTCTGTTGCGTCTTACCGTCGATACGCAGCCATGTGGATGCAATTCTGTTGGTTTGGACAGGCGGGACAGCTGATGCGAAATAATGAAAGCGGCTAAGCCGGTAATAGTTAAGACATGCGAAAGCAATTGATAGCAGCGATTGCAGGAAGCTGTAGTAGCCGATCGGGCCCAAGAGCAAAGAGGTCGGCAGCACACAGCGATTTTGAGAAAGTCTCTGGAATACGGGAGTAACGCATTTAGGTGATCGCATATGCCAATTACCTTTACCACGGAATGCAACATGATACCAGTAAACAAGTTACGAAGCGACATTTTAAGACTATAATGCCGGGCGAATTGAGTACGGATGTATTCATTATTAAAAGATAGATCAAAGATCGGTATCGTTTCAACATCCCCACGATGCAGCAGATGAGTAGCAGAATCTAAACATTGAGATGTTGCGGAAGCCATGCCGCAAAAACAATGGGGAGAGCAGGCCAGCCATTTAGACTTCGCATAATAACACAAAGCTCGCTTTAAACACCGGAGAACTGGCGCCAGCAGCTACTCACCATGCCAAAAATAGAAATATTTATAAACAAGTGACCGCAGCATACAGTAAACCGCAGAGAAAGTTGAAAAAAAAAAAAAAAAAGAAACTATGATATTCGACGGAAAAGTGGAAAGCGTTCCATGGCACCACTGTTCTAAAAATGGCATTAAAATAAGTCATATGACCATTTCTCAAATCGATAACAAGATCTGTCGCCTGACGCATTTCGTGTGGTGGAAAAACGGATAATGTTCTTATCTGGACATTGGCGTACTGCTTCATAGTGGCGAAATTCTCTCCGGAGATTTTCGTAGAAAATGAATACGCAGTCTCCATTAATAACAAGTGGGTCGAGAAAGCGAATTGAAGATGTAATTTCGTCGCCCAAGATGGGCGATGTTAGGTTTCATCAAACTCTTGTTTAGTTAAGTCACCGCCTATAAAATCAAACAGTATGACCGGCATGCACTTCTGGCTGTACCAGAAAGAATGCTAAAAGCCAGCAGCAGCCTTCAGATTTGGCCGTACCATTTAATTTACGGAACATCAAAGTTAGTCGATACGACCGCAGCGACTCCGGAATCTTTGGCTCGCGATTGCAAAGACAGCCGTCTTCCATACTTGAGGTCATTCCAGCAAGATGCAGCGCTCCGAAAGTTCTTGGTCAGCCGAATGCGATCGGCTCTGGTAGATCAAAGATGAACAATGTCACCGATGGGATGTTCACGAGGCAGCTAGTCCATCGGGTCAGAGGGTTGAGTGAAAGCCAGTTTGAACAGTGATCAACCTGGTTAGGTGAAACGCTTTGATTGGCGGATTAAATGATTCAGGCTTCAATATTTCGCGAACACACGATATTGCCGAGTCATGTATCCGACGGCAAGAATATCAAGCGCGTTATTGAACTACTTGCCTTCATCCAAATCGAGCACCAGTAAAGTCATTGTAAGAAACAGTCAGTATTACCGACAAACATTTATCGGTTCTGGCAAGTACGGCCATCAAAGACGTTCAAAAAAGGTCGAAGATCTTTATTAAAAGAGAACCGGGGCCTGAGGAAGATCGCTGCTCTTTCGTCAAGCAGCGGTCATTGCAGCTCACTTCGTACCGCCATTCTTCAGCCATTTTCTGGCCCTGCGGTAATGACAGGGCTCAGCATTACCCAGAACGCCAAAACCATTCTATTCTATTCTAGTTTGATAGCCGAAATTTCAAAGCGAACGAGCCAGTTGGTGGAGAGTTTCATCTCTAAAAATGATTTGCCTCTCTTCTTTGTGTTTAAGAATTGAGACAGGCTCAACGTAGCTGTCAATCTGGCGTTAGAGGGTTAGTTCTTTTACATACTTTTCTCTTGCCATATGGTCATTCGAGTCAACAATATAGAGCATTCCATGATAAATTTACCGCATATTAGTTAGAATTATTTTATACCAGATAAATAGTCTGAAGATGGTTTTCCCTTTAAAGTTATAAGGTTGCGATCTCTGACTTATCGTAAGTTGGTGAGACTGCAAAGAAATTGAAATGTTGTGCAGAGATAAGGATTACCAATCGCCGAAGATCGGGTTCCAAAAACCTCAGAGCTCGACATACAATATTTTCGTAGTGCCCATTGGCGAGAAATTTCACCGTCGGGAGTTCTAAAAATGAAGCTGATAAATATCGACACTGGTCGCCAGTTTAAGGACGAAAGCGTAAGCCTGACAGGCTATCTCAACCATCGAATATTATACCTGGTCTTTGCCCACAGAATCATATTGTTACGTGCGATCGTTAAAGGGCGACTGGCTGAACTGAATTTCGCATCGCTATCGATTCAGAGCCGAATTCCCGTACCCACATTTGCGTCGTAGTTTGCGTTCAACATCGCTGTTTAACGTTATAGACGCCATTAAAAGGATAGCCAGTCAACTTTGGAGCGATTAGCTGGAGATCTGCCGCCTAGAAAATGCAAGGTCGTAAAATCACCACCGTGCCAGTAACGAAGCCGCAAGCAACAAGCACTAAAGCCTAAACGCGCCATGTGGAAACGGTATGCCGTGAGTCATCGTGTTGTTCGCCGGGCAATTGTCAACTTCTGGGGCGTAGAAAGTCGCAGCCCGCAAAGTCAAGCGAGCTACCTAAGCGTTATACATCGCCGAGAAACGGTCACCGTTAAAGATCACGGACGATTACCGATACTGGATTGAAAAGCGAAAGTTTAGAATTTAAACCGCACGACGAAAACGCGTATTCAACGTTCAAGACAGTATGCCCAGGCTGGTCAAACAGCGTTCTCGCCACAGCCAGATCGTCATCTATCAACGAACAGTAAAGAACGTAGCAAGAACTGAAGAGTGCCGAAACATGGGTAGTCCGGAGTAATCAAAAGTTAGGACGATTAATCAACGAAAGAGCCTTCGTCGAAAGAAAACAAAACGGAAGAAAATCTGCCATCGCCTGAACTTCAGAATACCGTTCAACAAAAGAATTTGAGCTTTGGGAATATGCCCAACTAGTTACAAAACAAGCGAGTGGCAGAGAAAATGGGCGGCAGAAATTTATGCGGCAGTGAAGAGCCAGCAGCCATTGTTTAATTGTTTGAGTTGTTGTGGGTTATTTAAAGATGCAACCATATTTCGCCATTCTCGTTGGTCATTTATTTCGCAGTTGATGGCGAGTCAGAAAGATCGCCACAGTCGCCGTCAGTTGTCGCAAATATACAAAGTTGAAAGCCTATACCTGAAAGAAAGGGATTGCCGTAACAGACCGCGAAAGTACACAACAGTCAGCCTCTGTCAGCTACCAGTGCACCGACGCCAATCGTTTCCTGGGCGATTGACGTCAATGGCCGGACGCCAAGTACCTGTAAAGAGCGCACAAACAACCGCCCATGAAGCTCCATACCCACATACCTTCTCGCGTTTGCGTCGGAAGGATCATCGCAGTATATCACCGAAACATGTCGATACTTCAAACCTCGACCGGGAACTTGGCACCGTCATTACGGGGAGCAAGGCATAAATCCCTTCATTCGACGGGACACCCTGGGTGTCACTTTACACGTCTTTCCTCCGCTAACGGTTCGTCGGCCCGCAGCATTGCCAAGACGCGTCCAACATAATCGCAAAGCAGTTGTCGTTCATTAAATATGTGGTCGAAGCCGGCAACCAGCTATATACCGAAGTCGGAAGAAAGTCAAAGTTAGTTCGCCTCAGATCGGTGAAGAAATGTCACGCAGTGGTACCGGCGATTTCAAAAGCACTTCAGGCCTGATCTTATGGTGCTCGTACATGCCTACAGCCATGATTTGACGCCGAGACTGTTTTATTCGGTCAATCACCATAGAAAAGAAAACAGATTATAGATTAAAGGTGTGCGAATCGTTGTAGTCGAGTACAGACCATTGCCGAATACTCAAGCAATTACACCAAAATTTCCGTATTAGTATAGCAGAAAACGCTGGTCATGCAGCGGTTACTGGTCGTCAGCGTCGGGTCAGCCGGGTCACCGGTTGCCGTTAGTCATATTCGTATTTAACCGTCTACGGAGTTGAAGCTCGTGGTCGCGGTGCGGTGGCCGCGAAACGTCGCATGCAACCTCCGGGCGAAGGCGCAAGTCACGCAGCGTCCATGCCATTCATATGCCTGAGCGGGTCAAGTCACGGGTGATTCGACCGTCGTAGCGGGATAGCACCAGCGCCAATATGCATTCCCCTGGCTCAACCACAGCGAAAGAAAACGCAGGAATACCAGCGTCTTCTGAGGCGTTTCATCAAGACATCACTTCCTCTCTGGTCTCGCCGCGATGTCCTTGAAACGGGAAAAGAGTTTTCCTCATCCGGCTCATCGCAAAAATGATCTAATATCGGTTGGCACGCTTCAGAGGCTGAGTGTTGGGGAGCTTGCATATTGAATAAACACACAACTCCGGTACTATAGGTCAATATCTCGCTGGGACCCAGCAGCGCCGCTTCAGAGCGTCGTATAGTCGAAAGGTGCTCATTTGTGGCCGCCAGCTTCATAAACCCCCGCCTTCTTCTGTGCTGAGGTTACACAACATGACCACGCCAGCACGCCGCGCATCTGCCGACGGACTACGGCAAGCGCACTAACCCCGCAAGTTAGCACTTCGGCTTGGTATATTTCTCCCGCTGGTCGCCATTGCTCGCCAACGCCATATCATCAGCATGCACGCTATACGAAATTTCTCCGGGTCGTTCATTTAGGCCGTTCCAGCTACCCCGCAGCAGGGGAAGTTGGCGACGCGATGTTCTTTCGAAAGACAGGTTGGCGCGCGTCGTCATCTTCGGCCTGCAAAGTTAGCGCTGGGCGTGACTGCGAAATCAGCTGAATGTAAAATCACATCAGACGACGAATACGCGTCTTTTCGAGCTTTCGTTTCGATCCACCGATAAGAAGCAGTACCAGTTCGTTAACGTTTACTCCAGGTCAAAAATCTCAAGAGCGACCGGAAGACAAAGCTCGAGCAATAAAACACGTAGTATGTTTGATGCTGAAGACAAAAAAAGTCGGTCGTTACAGGCCAGGTCATGCATCACTGCGAAGAAGTTTGGTCGTCATCGCGCAATGTCATTGGATAAAAGCAGAACGAACCTGCTCAAAGACGATACCGCAGACCGCCGGTTTGCTTTGTTTAAAGTCATACTTTGTGACTTCCACGAAAACGAACGCCGCTATCGGTTCACGAATAAAAACGCCAACACAAAAAGCCAACGACGGGAAGACAACGTACCTGTCGTTGGTACTGCGCACCATCAACGCTTCAACGAGTTGCATTCCGCAAAGCCAATACCGAACTATCACAGCCATAACAAATGGAAGCCAACGTGATGCAGAAGAATATTCGCAATTTCAGCCTGTCGCAAGCGACGCGAATCAGGATCCGGGGAACAGTCGTCTAAGAGAAGTCCGTACTGAGCTGAGTCAGATCACGGAGTTCGACGAATAGCGACGAGACTACGCAGCATCAGACGGCGAACACGGCAACGAAGTCAGCCAATCCGCGGTGCGGTTCTGCGGTCAGAACAACGTTCAGCAACGCGTCTAACAACGGGCCTTCCAGGGTCATGTTCAAGACCGCAAAGACAAGCGAAGCGTAGCCAAGAAGCTTATAAAAGATCAGTAATTTTGCAGAGGATTTAAAGGGAAAGAACAGACCAGAATAAAAGTCTTCTTTCAACCAGCCCCGACATAGTAATACGTTATATTTATTACGTTGAGGGCGTTCAAACACCAGCTCAAAATATTCCATACCTCTGTCTTTCCTAGAGCCTCGACAGCATTCCCTGGTGCGTTATTCCTGAAGTCGCAATGCGTTATCAATGCTTTGGTGTCCCCCTTTTTCTTTATTCTGCTGTTTGAACTGCGGTTGAATATTTACAATTATCTCAGCTGTACTTCTGAATTTCAGCATAACAAATACATGAATTTAGATATTGAAATAACACGGTTATTTTGACGAAAATTTGGCAAACCTATGAAGTCATGAATGATTACGTGAATGCTTGGTACATGAACAAATGCGAAGCGATACATTCCAGGTCGTAAAGAAAATTCACGCAAATCGGGCCTGGAAACCATACCACCGCCGCAAACGAACATGCCCAATTTTCGTCATAAAGTCCGGTAGCGTGACTTCATTGATTATTGGCTGGTCGGCTGTTTTCAGAATCTCGATAAACGCCAAATTTTGCTGACAAACAAGTTTCAGCATAAATCATTGTTCAAAGCCTGCTATTTAACCCAAGGGTAAACAAGCACGCCAGGTGTTACGCATCGCAGTTTCGTCAGCTTGCCTTCTGCAACCACTAGTTCGGCCCATTGGGATACGCACCTTATCTGGAAGTTAAACAGCGGAATTTGAAAACCAAGCTGGTCTGGTCACATTGCTCAATTATTCAACGCCGCAGTCATGTCCTGGCTGCTCATGAGCAGTGACGAGCCAAGATGCAATCCATCTCAAAAGCTCACTGTATCCGGTGATTGACGCAAAGCAGCATTAAGCTGCCTCAGACTTACGTAGAGTTTTTATCGTTCATCTTTAGCATCAATCGCAGTTCGGCGACCGGGTCGAATAAAACATGACATGACACACCGCATTGCCCCGCCGGCAGCCGGTCGCCTGGTGTTCCGTTTCCTAATAAGGGCAACGTAAAACATCACGTTATATACACTGGCTGGCTTCTAATTTATCAAAGCGTCGTAGGGGCAGGTGGTGCTCTAAGAGAACGGCATCGACCAGAAATAGCCCACGCAGCCATCGAAAGTCCCGTCAGCATAAGGGAGCCGACTTTACCTGAATGTCGGCACTTAGTGCGTGACCGGTTTCGGAATGACACATACCCTCATCCGCTGGTCGGAGAAAGCGCTTATGAATCGCTTTTCAGAATATCGGGCGGCGCCGGTCGCTTCGACAGCCGAACCAGCTGTAGCGAGCAAGCCGGGCCCACCTATCGGCCTTCGTACCGAAGACGCCAGCTCCGGCAAGAGAAAAAGCAGCCAGAGTCGGCAGCGTCGCCATTACTTTGGTGCTTTTTGAGGTGAACAAAGAAACTGCAGAAGTTGCACAAAGTTATTCTCGCGAAAGCCGATATTTTCGATGTTAATTTCGATGTGCTGTTAATCGATTCTGAAAGGGCGATGCCAGCACAGGCTTTAACAATTCATCGCTGGTGGATGGACCATGAAATGTTGCTCAAGTTACGCTAATTTGTTTTGATGCTGGCGTTCACGCCCTGGAGATGACATTGTTTTACCCAAAGAACGATCTTTCAGCAGCTGACACGAGCGATTTGGCGAGTCAGCACTGTTCGCCAGGTCATGTCGGTCGCATTTGAAGTCTTTTGCCCGAATATTGAACTTCTGGCTCTCCTCACTCTCTGGCGTTCCGCTGTCGCTTTTGGTTCTCGATTTCTGATTGATGCTGCTCTGAGTGTTCTGGACTGATGTCTTGAGAATTTAATTTCTGAGTGTGCTCGATATTGTCATCAGTTCACCATTCTGTCAAGACTTATAAGTTGATTTATAGTTAGTTGATATACTTGAGATAACCCCATGTCCGATACCGTAAGAGTCAACGTAGCCGACATAGGGTTGTGATTATGGAGCAATAATATCATCAAACATAGAGTCATTGGTAGAGTCAATTAGAACTCCATGACAATGCCCATTACAGAGCTCTAATTAGAGGTCAGCTTAAAGCCCACATAGCATCAATGGTAGGGTTAGACTAGGAGTCAATGGTAGCGCCAGATATGTAGTTGGATATAGAGTCAATAATAGCATCAAATATATAGAGTCATTGGTGCAGAGTCGTAATTAAAAAACTCCATTAACAGTGCCCACATAGAGTCAATTAGGTCAATATAAAGTCATATGTAGCATCAATGGTAAGGACAACAAGATTCAGCCGATGACATGCATTCTTGAACCTAATTCTAGCACCTTTGACTCATAATGCATCAGCTCATGCATCAGCTATAGCCAGTTATAGCATTAGATTTGTTAAAATGAGCCGCCATCTCTAGAGTTAGACATAGCCAAAATTAGAGTCGTGAGTACATGTATGCTTGAACATAATGCTACACCTATGACTCATATGCATCAGCTCATGCATCGCTTGTAACGCTAGCTATAGCATTAGATTGCTGTCGATATAAAGGCCATACATAGAATCGTATATAGCATCGTAATTAGCAGCCAGAGAAACATTCAACCATAAGTGCTGCTATTAACTACGTAACAATCAAGCTAATTCCTCAAAACACCAAAATATCCTTCCGACGCTTATAACCGACTTCCTAGTACCCTCTCTTTGTAGGTGCGCAGGTGGACACGAGGCCGATCGCGGACAGCCTCGGTGGAGTACCTCGACGCTTAAGCTTCCTAGCAAGCTCGACCACGCTTGCGTATTTCGTCAAACGCCCATTACAAGGAGCGAGATCAACCCTCGTTAGTCTGGGCCCGCAGCCTCTACCTGCTGCTCCTTACCGCCTCGAAAAGCCGCTGCACTCATCGCCTCCATTCGCGACGTGCCCACCATCTTCGCGAGATCGACAGCAGGATTGGGGAGCCCCGCCAAAGACATGCTCGCTTCAGCCGGCTAAACGGGTGCCATCGAGATGAGTCTCACACCTTCTGCAGTTGCCCAAAGATCTCGGGCCAGATCCGCCGACACGCCCCTTAGTACGACCGGACTTGCCCCTACATTTGCCGATGAACACACCGGCCGTAAGACGCGGCTCGGGTCGACATTCAGAGGTACTAGATCTTAGAGCTCACCTTTGCTCCCCCTCTCCCTCGGGTCGGCTCACGATCGTGCACTCACGTGGCATGAGTGTATATATTTGTGTGTTTTTGCATTTTGTATATTAGAACGCTTGTCACAGGCCGATGTCACACGGATTCTCGAAAACACTTCGGGCTAGGTTTTTAATCCCAGTAGTAACTGGCTGGCCGGCGCTTTTTGTATTGGGTCCCATAGACCGATTGGTTCTCGTGGATCTATAAAAATACCTTCCTTCCTTCCTTCATGTTGTTTGAATCCTAGGGGAACAAGAAACTAAATGTACTTGCATCAATCAACTTGATTCTCGCTAATGAACTTGGCAGAGTCGTGGATCAGCCAGATTCTCGTGTGAGTAACCTAATCTTACAATACAACTTCATCCTTTAAAATAAACCTTTTAGACATGACCCACATTTTAGCATTAAGGTCTTCATTATTAAGTCGCTGCGATTAAGCATAAGATTGTATTGCTTGGTTTTCTAAATTCCATTTTGTTCTTTCAATCGCTAATGCATGCATCCCAATGTTATGTTGACTAATTAAGTTTTTAGAAAACCATGTGGCTTTTAAAACTACATTAAAAAAAAAATAATAACACCACAACGCTGCCCACTTTACCTCACAGCAAAACTTGAACAATGGTTACCATCTTACAAACTTTGTTGCAATCCTACATAGGGGTAAATTGCAAGATTTATATCAAGATTCTAAAAAATAATGTATCTGGCATTAGCCAATAATAATGTTGTTCAATAAGAATCCACACACTCTACTCGGACTTATATGGCAAAAAATTGACATGACCTATTTGTTTGTAATTTTGCATGGGTGCATGGGTTTCAAAAATTGTTGTAATTTTGCATCCTTTAATTTTCTTTGACCAGATACTATCCTTTCACATTTGATTTCATGTACAAACATTTATTCTACATGTCATCCTATATCCCCTCTCAACCATTCATGACTTCACATTTCATAGGACACTAAAATTTTCATCAAAAATAGCCATTGTTATTTCATATCTAAATTCATAACTTATTTGTGCCATCTATAAATGCATAACCAAGGCACAACACAACACTCATGTCGTGGCTAAACCCAACACACCAGTTCAAACCTTAGAATGCAAGAAAAAAGGGTTTTCTAAAAGCAATATTGACGTTTGGCACTAAATTTTGATGTTAGCGTAGCTATGCACTTATAGTGCCATCCTTGGTTGCTACTACATTCTAGAAGTCTGCATAATGGGAGCTCTAGGAAGGAAAAGACCAAGAACATGATCGTACAAGGAGAACAATTGTTTTTTAGACACACTCACATCTTTACATGTCAAGCTCTTTCACATGAGCATTATTGATTTCCTCGAACCCCTATAATGAGGGCTGGTTGAAAAGAAAGACCATTATTCTAAGGTCCGATAGCTTCCCCTTCAACAAAATCCCTCTACTAAAAATTACTGACTCTTTTGCTCCTTCGCCACTAGTCAAGGCCTTGCAATCTTGAACATGACGTACTTAAAAGGTTGATGGTTGCTTAGAGTCACCACTCTCTTATAGGTAATGCTCTTTTCTATTCGAGAGGTGCTTATAGGCAATGCGTTTTCTATTCAAGTTCAACCCCACATAAATTACCTACCAAAAGATCAACAACTTCATTGCCATTACAATGTTCTCAGATCCTTTATTATACATAAATCCTCATCATATATTCATCCAAACATTAAAACTCCATGAATACAACCTCTTCAAATTACATGTGACACCCCTCTAAGACCAACTATTCCAGTCTACATATGGGCCACCACTAAAACATCTCCTTACGACAAACAAAATGCAAATCGATGCTTCCTTCTACTATCCATTTCTGTGAGCACCGCAATGTCGCACCATAACTAGTGTACTATAAGATTCAAGTATTAACCTTCTATTGATAATTTGTTTGATTGAATTTGCTTCATTGAATTGCATCATTAAACATTGAATGTTATACAAGTTGGTCTTAACAGCCAAATGCATTGGTCAAAAAACTATGTTAAACCTACATCGATTTAGCTTTTACAATATTGCTTTTTATTTTTAATTCATGAAACCAGTTCTCATATTTCTTGTATTCATTTTCTCGAATCAAATCACAAAAAATTATAACCACAAAATAAAGAAAAGCAAAACTTATAGAGCGCATCACACGGATATGCAAGGCTTTTTGAACCGTTCAAAACGTGCTCTAGCAAGGCTAATTTTGAAAAACCACGCGTAGCTCCACTCTGCTAGTCAAGAAACAGAGGAACAAAATGGAGGGAATTTCTGGTACACTAATAATGACATTTTCTTTAATGATGGCAATTGGGTAAAACTTGTTATAATTGAAATACATAACCTAATATGTAATGTATTCGAATTTAGACCTTTATCACCCTAGCGCCCTTATACTGTGGAAAACAATACTCGCTTTTGGCACCTTCTTTACAGCCATGTCTTGGAGATTTTTGCTTTTATGCAGAGGAAGCTGATGCCAACCTCGAGCTACCAAAGCTCTTATCAATGGAGATAGACTAAAAGAAGCAAAAGCTCCAAAGGCAGAAAAGGTATATTCATCCAGCATTGCCCCTGCTTGAATGTTTATAGTTGTCTAGTTTCGGAGCATTTACTACATTTCTTTTGAGTTTTACATTCAGAATTGGTTCCCCCAATTCATCCAGCACCTGGTGACCCTCCTCGCATTGTACCTTAGCTTCCAGCAACTTTACTTTAGATGTTGGCAGGATAGCCATGCTCCAATGCCTCCGAGGCATCATGATACGTTTCAAACAACTCCCTACTTTACGCTAGGTAATGCGTCAAGGAAGCGCGCCGCCTTGGCCACCCCTATGGACCATTATGTGGAGTGATAAGAACGCATTTTGCTGACTCAAGGAAGATGCATGCACCTTCTCGCTTCTCTCGGCGATGATGAGCTGCAAGCCGTGATGATTCTCGCACAATGGAAGCAGCTTAGCTTGAGGAAATGCCAATACATAGAAGCCAAGGGTCTAAACTGAATTCCAAGTTGATGCCTTGTCGATAGTCCATCGCCATAGGAGCAATTTTACTTGACGATAACGCGGATCTACCATGTTATTGCTAACCCTCAAGCACAAGAAGAAGGCGTAAGTCCCTTTGGTGAGCTCGGCGAGTACTACGAGATCTACTTCCTCTACTCTCACTCTTTCTCGACCTTCCACCACAGGGTACAACACTTGCTCGGGCTTTCTAGCCCCTCAGTGGTGATTGTTGAGCTCTATAGATACCATAAAGTTGTGGTGTTTGATGTTTAAGGACTCTTTCTCATTCCAACCCTTCCAAGGAAGCATTTACCTATGGAACCCTTTTCATGTTCAAAACATTAATGATGTCGATATTTCGATGAAGCCGTGATGAGGAAGGAGAAGATCTTTTAGAGACTCATGACCAACTTTAGACGCAGATGCAGAAGTTGGCGGAAGAGGAAGTACCAATTCCTTGATGGGTGAAGCCAAGCGCCACTCACCAAGCAGCTGTGCAGTACTCAAACCACCTCACACGCTTCCTTTCAAAGCCAAGCAATGCTCCGGGTCCTGGTTCATTGCATGTGAATCTGGCTCCCAAGGCCAAGGACTGTAGGGCAACTTCTGGGTGGGCTCTTCTATCCACTCAGCAGGCCACAAGAAGACTACCAAGTATGTTAACCCTTTAAAGGGTAAGATGTGACTTGGCCATGGTCGCCTTTGGGTCACTTACATGGATGGCATGAAGCTGTGTGGCGTGACTCCTGGCCACGCTTTTTTCCTGCCGCTGAGAGGGTTGCATCTGGTGACTGCACTCACGATCAACCCAAGCACTTACTCCCATGCAGATCACGACCACCGAGCCTCCTAACCCCACATGGAGGAAAGACGCCAGACCCCAATATCATATTCTGTGTAATTATTGTATTAGCCTTCTAGCATTAACCCCTTGCAGCAGCCAAGAATTAGCATTTTTCTACTTATATAATACAAATTTGGATGTCTTATGAATTGCTGTGACTATTCAACAATGGATGATTTACCTTTGTGCATGTGCTAAATGGCTTTTCTTTGATTCGCTACACACCTTTCATCTAATTATTTTCTCCTTTAATATAGATGATGACTTTTCCTGGCGTTATTTAACCTCGGCGTAGCGCCAAATCATGGGCTGAAATTTCAGTATTATGTCCTCCGCAAAACACCGGGCCCATAGCGCCTCTAGAGTAAGCGGGGCCCTTCTGAAGTTCGGGTGACTAAGTCAAATCCAGCGTACTCCACCGCACCTACGCTGCTACGCTACTCCTGGCTGACGCTCAAACATGCTCACACCTCCTCTTCATCCGGATCCTGGTTCGCATTCTTTTGACTCTTCGCCTTTCAATAGAGGACCTGCCAGTCCCATAACAAGGATTACCGTAGTGTAAAATAGTTCATTCACACAACATATGGAAGAACCGTAGTTTCGCACGCTCTCAAGCAAGTCCAAATTTGGCATGGATGCCGAAGTCTTGGCTTGATGAAATGCACGAAGTTCCGCAATCGCATGTATAACTGGGAGAAAGATATTAATATTGGCGCGGCCACCAATCTTGTTAGGGTGTCCAATACACGATGGTGGAAGGGATATACTAGATCCCATGGCTTCACTAGGGGCAGTGCAAGTTCATTATTGTCAAAGAATTTAAGCCGCATTATGTTTCCGTGGGCACAACGATGTCAACAGCATACGTGCACTTTATCAACAGAACGTGTAAGAACATGTCGCGATAGGCCTACATAGACGCATCTATGCATTTGTGCCTCTATTTCCTAGGTATTACCTGCTAGCCGCCAAGGCCATCGGTGCTACATTGAAGGGTTAGTCTCCAATCCTTAGGAAGATACGGTGCGCTAGATCCACTCAGCTGACCATCGGGAATCGAAGTTTTTATAATGCTTGGAAACACAAAGAATATTTCTATGTGTATTACTTCCCTTTGCAGCATCTATTAATTGCAATAATCCCCTTCTTTTCAAAAGATTATAGAGCTCCATTTCCAACTTGTATATTTCTCGTATGAGTGCTTGCCTACTTTCTGAGCGTAACGGTAGTTTGAACCATCGATCTTCAACTCCACTATCAACTACAAGAGAATCGGTTTATTAGCAAAGAATAGCAAATGCATAGTTTACCCTATCCCTCATCTTAAAGGTTATCTTTCTCTTTTCTTCATTTAGTCATGTATGCTCCTCAAGACCCTCCTTCCTCCACGTCGACATGTTGCCTTCTTCCTCCTTTGCCACCTGGCTTCCCCTTTCTCCTCTCAATTACCTATCCTTTACAGAAACCTTTGTAACCAGGATGACCTCTTCCAACAAAGTAATTCATTTTAATTTAAGACAATTATTCTAAATTCAAAAAGCCGACTAATGACTCATGGCAAGAGTAGCAATTTTTCTTATTTCCATTTTGGCTTTTTTCCAGCAAATGAAACTTCATTGATTCTTCATCATTATCCCTCCTACCACTTTCTTTTGTCTCTACTCCCGTTCTTTTATAGCCAGCCTCTTCCCTAGTTCTTCTTGTTAAGATTCCTACTATTCATTGTCGATGACAGATCCTAACTATGGCAAGAACTTGCTACTTTTCTGCTTAGTCTACACCAAAGACCTCCTGTCCGCCACACATCGTTAAATTTGTTGAATACATGATCCTCATCATGCAAGTTTAAATTCCTAAACTCCTTTCAAGTAACATCTTAGTAACAACCACATTACGTTCTTTAGACTTGTTTCTCAACTTGAGTGTTATAGTGAGACTCACCTTTTTAGATGTTATAATCCCTTGTGCTCCTTGAGCTTTGCAACTCGGACCTTCCGCACTAGAGCATTAGTGCCACTAGTTTCTACTAGCCAATTGGCTTTCCTTGTACTACCGCTTCACATAGCTACGCTTAAATTTGAACTCACACCGACCTTGCAACTGTTTAGTCGTTGTTGGTTTGGTGCCACATTTTCTCCTAATAGATCAACCGTGATCCCAAAGGTTTTCAACCCCAAAATGTGTTTATGGCATCCTTCCAAAGTTGGAAGCAGGCTCCTCCTTTGTAAGCATCTATAATGCTTAATAACCTTGATCCAAACCTGCTTGACATGTTGAACACCCTAAAGCTCGATACTAAAATGTAAGATTTTAAATTCAAATTTCCAGTCAATCTCTTTAGACCAGATGCAAATTCAAATTCAATAGTCATACTAGCAACAATCACACATGTAATATGATCTCACACAGGCAAAGATAGATATAATATTCAATGGTTAAGTCAAATACAATGGGCTATTTTAACTTTCCAAGATCGCTATAGCAAGAGTGTAATTTCCAGCAAAGGGTATTGACCGAAATCCCATAGCAAATAAATCTCAAATTTTCAACTCTAATTGATGAATTAAGATCACCTCTCTCAAATCTATTTTTCTGAAAATGATATAACCCAGTAGGGTCCTAACTCTTTTAGGTTGATCTTCGACGGTTGAATTTAATCAACCAACCTCACCTTAGCTTATTTGAATTTCATCACCTCCAAGTCTCGTTCCAACTTACGATCATATAAATAAGTCATATAACCCTTATAACTTTTAAAAGGGGAAAAGTCATGTACCATGTAAATTTATCGGGCACCCAGTATAAAATAATATGTACAAATGAACCTAATAATGTACAGCAAAAATTTTATCTCTATACAATTATGCAATGACTTACCAAGTAATTTCCAATGCACAAATCTAGATACTTCACAAAAATATTGTTGATAGTGTTATATGGCAAGAGAACATGTAAAAGACTATGCTAATACATCAACCTTAGATTCGTGACCGATAATGCATGTAGATAGTCTCAATTCTTAAACAAAGAAAGTGTAAGTATAAGAAGTAAATCCAATTTTAGGATCGCCGCTCCACCCAACTAGACTCCGCTTCTAGTAAGAATTTTTCAGCTTGTCAAAAGAAGAATAGAATAGAATAGAATAGTTTTTTTTAACGTCCACGAAGACCAATAGGGTCATGGGACCCATACAATGGCCAGTACAATCTCATTACTACTAGGATTAGAAAATAGCTGAAGGAAGTAAGGAAACCAATTTCAAGTGGGAATACAATGTTATACTTTGAAGACAAAAGGCAACGATCTTTCCCTCCAATGATTTGAGTTCTCTTTAATATAAGATCTTAGACCTTTTTTTTGAAAAAGAACTTTGTCTTTAGATTATGCATGCAGAATGCCTTTAGAATTCAATCATGTTTATCCAAATTAATCTCGCCTATTTCTACAAAATGAGCTTTTTCTAGACTCTCGTGATGTTATCTGGCTAAGTTTGGATGAAAGGTAAGTCGCTCCAATAAACATCGCCGATATTCTTACATCGATTACACCCATAATCAGCCCATAAATCAGCCAATGATTTTCACCAAAATAATAAACCTAAGGTCATTTAATCCATAATAAGTCGCTCACAAAGTAATGGGTTGATCCTTGTTTAAATAGCTCACTTCAAGCCACTCCCCGAGCCAAGATTTAAACCGCAACAATCCTTCCCTTCCCCGAGATTGAACATCCACATCAATTTTGAGAAAACATTGTTTCATCTTGATCCCATTAAAGGTGTCCATTCCAATTTAATTCGGAACTGCTTCAATTCTATTAGAGGCCTTTCATCTCAATTTACTTAAAGATGGCCTCAAATTCATTAGAGGTTTTAACATCTTTACAATCACTAGTAAAGATTCAAATTCACCGCAAAGCGTATATCATTCTTTTGATATTCCATCTTGGCAAGTCATGGGCGAGACAAATTTCAATAGTTGCATCAAATCACAAGAGAGTTATTATTTACGCTAACTTTGCTTATTCCTTTCACAAAGTTTGCTCGAACTCATACACAGGTGCCTTATATTCATTAATTTGGTCTTTAGAACAACATACTGCATCAGAAGACGGATGAAATTTGAACTTAACTAAATAAGTTTGATAAAAATAAGTTTGTATCTCCTTATCTTGATGACCAAATATCTTTTCTAGTTCAAGCAGCTCCTCATTACCTTTGTTATTAATAGGACTTGCATGTTCCATTTTCTACAAAATCTCAAGAGAAATTTCACTACCCTTATAGAGCTTTAGTACACCAATATTAAAATTTGGATACGGGTTAATAATCCATTTTCCATACAAATGCAACGATAGGCATTCGATCTTGTTATCAATTTGAAATGGATCATAATATCTAGGAGCCAGCTTTACGTACCTATTACCCATTTTTTAAAGACATTTCTTGGGAGAATATATTCAAACCCATCGACCTTTTCCATAGTCCTTTTTTTTGCATTTATTTACAAGTCTAGATATCATAGTTTTTTTTTTTTTTTTTTTTTTTTTTTTTTAATACGAGGTTTTACTTCTTATAGAATGCCCAAGACAGCCACTTGTTGCTTCATCCTAAGTCGGCATTTCCTTCTATTTTTGTAATTGGAGATTCCAAAAAAAAATATCTATATAGCACTTTAAATGAAGTTCTCTGAGTGACAAAATGAACTGTATTATTGTATGCAAAGTCTAAAATATAACAATACTCTCCCCATTGACTTTGCCTTTCTGCAACATAAGCTCGCAACATATCCTCAATGACACGGTTCACAACCTCAATCTGCCCATCCATTCAGGGATGGTAAGCTGTGGAAAATCTAAGAATTCTACCTACATTCTTCATAAGTCCTGATCAAAATATACTGCATAATAATAGATCCCTATCCATTATAATTGCGCCATGCATTCTATGAATCTTAAAAATCTCCTTCATGAAAAACTTGTTTGCCTGAGGAGTTGTCATGCTAGATTTACGTGGAACAAGGTGAACCTAGTTAGACAACCTGTCTACAATTGTCCAGATTTGGTCATTCTATAAATTGATTTCAGTAAGCCTTGTATATCCATGGTGATATACTTCCAAAGTTTCTCAAAATCAGCAGTTGTGCCAATCTGGCAGTCTTGCTAGTGGAGGCTTTCATTTGTTGTCAAATGCTACAAGCTTCTACAAATTCATTGTCAAATCTATGCCTAATAGTGCTTCACGTATCTTAATATTACCAACTTATTGCTCATTATGAATTTCACGCTAAATATTAATTACCTATCAAAATTAACAAAACCCTCAGAAAAGTTCTATATCAAGTCCAGAAATTGCATCCCTTTTTATTAGCCTGCGTCATACCTGTTGGAGGCAATTAAAGACTTATGCATATTAGGAGAGTCACAGCTTGCATATACTTGTCATGTCCTTTCTATATGTTCGTTAGGGATCACAACTATTGTTGCTCTAATGTCCTTCTAAATGGCACAAAGATATATGCATCTTTGTTCTTTTATCTCCTCGCATTTCTTACTTTAGAACTCTATGAATTTATGAAAACCAAGTATAACAAATACTCAAATCCAGAAACTCTTTTTGAAATGCATAATAACAAAAGTTGAATGCGATCTTTACAGTTGGATTTCTAATACTTGTTATAACTTTAAGATATTAAGGAGTTCAATGGTCTGATCGCCATCAGAAATGACGAGTTAAAATTTTAAATTCCATCAACAAGATAGAAAACGTCTTCCTGCTCACAAATTAGCAGAAGGCAAATGCTGTTCATTTGGACAAATTTAGTCCAAGGAACTATCATTGACAGGGTTCTCATCTATTATGCTCAGATTCATAAATAATCACTTTGGAAAAGCAATAGACCAGAACAAAAATCTGATACGAATTCCAAAGTACTGAAGAAGTTATATGGCTTCAGACATTCAAGAGTCTAAAGTTGTATTTTTTATTTTTATGTGCATTGGTGTTGCAAGCTATGGCCAAGGATGAACATAAAACCATGTAATCTCAGATCTGCCAAAATTGTGAGAGCATCATCCCGAGGACCGGAGCAAATTTAGCCCAGCCATAGCCATGCATACTAGGATGATCATAGTGAACCCTCAACAAACAGCTCATCAACAATAGCGGACATGTCGGGATCGGCGATCCATCTTTTAAGAATAGGCCATTCACTACCTTCAATATCCATCTTCACAACCACACTATCACTAGCCTTTAGTTTTAATTCCTCTTTAATGAACCTGGTAATGTTGATGGAAGAACTTTGTTCATCATCATTGTCCCCAACATACTTGTAATATATTTGAATCCTGTCAAGCATCCATTGAGGAAAATATGGGGTTTTTTAACCTTTGAGAGCCCAAGGATTGACTCTGCACCATTAGAATCTTCATCAAAACCATGTGCAGGTTTTTGCAGGAGCTCATGGTTGGCTTCAAAAGCATGAATTTCTGTAAAATCACAGGATACATTCTCATGAACCATAAAATACTGGTATCTAGTTTATTTCCTCCAAGATCAAGATATACTCTTCTGGATCTTCGATTGAGATCTATTTTGGAACCTAAAAGCCAAGGGAGCAGATGGGTTTTATCTTCAACATCAGTGGTAAACTTAAGGGCAAATCCACGTCTGAAATTATTTTCTGGATCTAGGCGTTCAATGAGGAGGCCGTTAACAGGGCAAGAAGCTGGCTGGCCGATCCATTTCATCATGCTCCAAGCTTTGGTCTGGGAATGGGGGGTGCCCAGATGGCCATGTATGGATGTGCAGATGAGATTTTGATTTTGGTGGTCTGAATCTTTGAAGAGACTGGAAAAAAAGGAAGGATGCGAAGAAAAATCTAGGATCAGATAAAGAATTAGAAGCAAGAGGAACGCATGCGAGAGGAACGTATGGAGTGGAATCCGGTTCAGATCCATGGCTCCCAAAACAACAGATTTGAGCTCCGTTAAAGAAACTAACTGCCTCTCCATGCCCACGTGGCAAGCCTACCTGGCACCTCTGCGTCAGCATTACAACAAATGTTAGATATCAGAATAATAAAATTTAACATTTAGGTAAAAATTTCTATTCTATTCAATAGTTATTCAATAGTTAGAACAGTTAAGTCCCCATTCAACTCTTATCGAGCAATTCGGCTCTTATGCAATGGGTTGAAGCATGTAGCTCTAGCTTCCTGTCTTGGTGTCATGGATTTAAGGAGCTCTTTTCCCAATTGCTCTAATTATCCAATTATCCAATTCCAACTTTCATATTACGATTCTTAATGTTTACATGAACAACATGTTATTCAATAAGTAAGACATGCAAAAGGCAAACAGACAAACAAAATGGATACAATTTTGAAAATACACAACTATTCTAGTGTACAACCTGACTTAGTTACTTTTTGAGCTTTTAGAGACATCCTCCTCAAGTTGTTTCCTATTCTATACATGCTTGAACAACGCTTCTTGTAAAGCAAGACCCGCGCTTTGTTGAGAATGAATGCCCTCTCCCAACTTCAAATCCACATTGCTGCAAGTTTAGCACAAATTTATACTTCTAAAACATTTGAAGCATACTCGTAGAGACAAGCATAATCTAAGTTACTCTACTTAGTTTAGACTTCTATATCCATCATACGTATCTCTAGATCAAGTTTTACCAGTCTAAATTATCCTATATGATGCTACAAATGTTGTTGATTAATCTTCTCTAGTAGAATGCCGAATTCAAACCCATCTCCAAATCCATCTCCAATCCTATATGATGCTACAAATGTTGTGGATTAATCTTCTCGAGTAGAATTGACGAATTCAAACCCATCTCCAAATCCATCTCCAACCAAATGCAAAGAATCAAAATGTCTGATGATTTGATGCATGGGACAAAATTGACTTTCAATTTATAGGATCATCAGGCATTTACCAAATCATGGTTAGGAAAATGTCGTGACATCAAGAGTTTTATTTTAATTAAATTAGCATTAAAGAAGATTAAATTAGAGAGCATGAAAGTTCAGCAAAAAAGTGCAACCATTGAATTCATATTCTTTGTCCTTTTGCCCAGTGGGGATGTTCTTGAAGGTATCTTATGATTTCAATGTACTACAATATGGTATTTGGTTCGCCTATTTTATCAAGGGTTAATTTCGTGGCAATGCTAATGTGAAATGAGACTTTGAATCAATTTTAGAGTATCCACGTTGTTGTCAGCTAAGACTTTTGTTCACCTGGATCACCGACAAGCGTCCGGTATCATCTAATGCTGTGAAAATTCAAGGAAATTCCAGGTGGGTTGTCAGTTACCATAAGGCCGGTTCAAGCACCAGGTTGATAATTCAAATTTGGTGAAGCAGTCTCGGGCATCAATTTGTAGATTCTAAAACAGAATACTACGCACAACTTCCACCAGTTCATGAATAAGTATGTTGCTGCAAGCAGAGGACGCAGTGATGATCCTTTGGACCCATGTAGCATCTATGCATGCCTTTATTAGTAAGAATAGTTTATGCATTACTTGAGTCCCGTGATAGACGCATACAGATAAATAGATAGATAGAGCTTAAATGGATTGCATCTCAAAGAGCTAGGTGTGTAGTGACAATTCAATCTTAGGACCAACAAGTGGAGGTTACATTAGAGGTGGAAGGCGGAGGCTACTATATGGTTGGTTGTATTTCTAGACCAAAATAGTTAAACTTTTTCGCATGCATTGCTGAAACACTCAAATTATTATACCAACTAAATTCCTAAGTGAAGTAACCAGACCTTGTAAATTCCTAAGTGAAGTAACCAGGCCTTGTGACAAGGTATGTATACTGCAGAAAAAGAGAGGAAAAAATATGCACCGTATATTTGTGGCATCGCAAATACAAGGAAATAACTGGGCATATCTCATCTTTCGCCCCCTCATCTGGGCGAGATTTTGTTCCAACAGAGAACGTTCAAAGGTTAAGCGATCGTGCTCATTCATTTTTTTTATTACAGTCTTTTCTAGAAGGCCGTCTGGAGTACTATCTACAATAGCTTATACTTGCAAAACAAGGTCTCAAAATTTCAAAAGAAGAAGAAATACCTTTGCTTGCCAAGACGGTCCTTGCAGATGAAGCCCCTGGGCCGCAAATGCTACACAAGATGCCAGACGTCAAAAAACTGAGACAACTGTAAGCAGATGAAGGGCAAAGATCGAGGAATCAAGTTAAAATCTTTTTTCTGCCACATTCATCTGGTTCCGGATCTCTGTGCCACAGCCTTACCACGAAACGGCTGGTTGGAATAACAGAATTGAGGTCGTTAGGGCTCCTGTGGCTAACGGAAAAATACCTTACAAGCAGCTCAACAAAATAAATTTTTGATAGATGAATTCCAACATCCAAGTATAGCCTGATCTGCAATTATTTTTGCATGCCATTTATCATGCACTTCTCATGTTGATTAAATAAAAAGGGCCTTTTCTTAACATAACATATATAAATCTCAAGGGCAAGATGCTTTAGGCATATTCGGGGTTGATGCCTCCTCCTAAATTCACCACGTATTTCCGGGGGGGAAAAATAGGGAAAGAAAAAAATGACGAAAATAGAGTTTGTGACAAACGGTAGCCATGTAACAGGACAACTTTGCCGATGGATTCAAGATAGCTTCGTCTGGCTATGGCTATGGCGACAGGCTCGGTCTGGCTATGGCGACAGGTTCCAGCTTCTAAGCTTCAAAAAATTGCCTCCAACCTTGAAGTTTCAGAAAAACGCTCCCAATCTTAAATTGTGATAGAGTGCAGAGGCCCAGACATCTATGTAGCTTCTTGCAATGGCCTACGTCTTAGAAATGCGGAAGTAGTCAAGTACATGCTGTTAACACTTGAGCCTGTATTATGCAGCATGCCGGGTAAATCATGCAGAGAACCTGAAGCCGATACAATTTCCAGAGACTGATATATGCCACGTCCAAGGACGTGGCATATATCAGAGACAGGTAAGGTTTTAAAAACTTGCTAATTTCTGATGAGTTCAATTGCACGCCCCTTTAATTGTTCTCAATTGGACTCCCAGTTTTTCTTTGAACTCTTAGTTCCTCTTTGAAAATATATTGAGAAATTAGAATAACCTCAGTTGTTGACCTAAGTCCAATGAAAGAAATGCACTCTTTTTACTATAGTTTCTGTTTGAGAATATTAATTCTCTTTAATTTTGTGAGCTCACTGCAAATTTTGTTCCATAGGCAATCCATTTCTGGGGTTGCGGAGCCAACTATTCCACCAGCATATAGGCCTATTGATTATGTACAAACTTTAGCAACAGTATATGGGGAAATTGAAAATTCACAGGACGCCAAGAGGGCAAGCCTGTATCTGGAACAATCATTTATGTTTAAAGGCTTAGGGGAGACGAAGCTAGTTCGAAGGAGTTTAAGGTTTGCCAAACACCATGCCGCCACTGTCCATGAAAAGCTTGTATATATGGCATGGTTGAAGTATGAGAAACGGGGTGAAGAGGTTGGGGATAATGTGTGCACCAATGAACATAGATTAGATTGCTCAAGAGATCATTGTTCATGTCAAAAGTCGTTTAGTGAGCATTTGTCAAAAGCAGAGGATGACAGCTTTTTGGAAAACGATATTGTATTTTACATTGATCGGGAGGAAGTTCATTGTAGCAAGATAGCTTCTCTTTCTGTACCATTCCATGTCCCATGCGAGGAAGTAGTCATCAGGGACAAGTTTTATAGACAGTTTTGAACTAGCTACCGAAACACAAAAATTTTCCAGTATATCTGCTTGAACCATTATTGGCTTTAACCATTGGAAGTCTAATTTAGGCGCATCTTTAGGTTGTTTGTACAATAGACTTTTCATTTGTTTTAGAAATATTGTTTTGCTCCATATTGAGCTAATTGAAGCTTTATAATTCTGTGTAGACTTTCTGGATTTGATGACTACCCCCGAGCATCACATCCAAGCATGGATGAACGCCATCTAGATTTGCACTGCTGGATGGTTTTGGCTGCTAAATCTATGGATCTGATAGCTCAAATTGTGGAAGCTCCATCTGAAGTAAGCTGGCTTGGTTGATTCCAATCTAATGAGCTCTTGCAACTTGGAAATTTATCTCATCAAGCAATGTCTCTTATCAGGTATATCAGAAAACAGCGGAAATGCTTTCTGATACAAAGCTTCTGAATGAGGTACTTTAATTGCTTTTGTTTTGAATTGCATAGAGTTTTTTTTTTCCCACTGTTACAGTTTCGAAAAAATCCATTGCCATTTCGTATTGTTAATCAATTCTCCTTATTTTATCTGATAGTTACGCTATGACCATTTGAGGGGCCATTATTATGACTACGGCAATCAAATGGAAAAGGTCGGCATTCTATACTTCAGCCCACAGTCCTTTCCTTTTAAAGGTTATGGATCTTTTTTGTAAATAAAGAAAGCAAAATTTCAATTTAAAATATTACATGGAAGCATAGTGCCCTACTGGTTTTTCTTGAGGAAGTGACTAATTTCCTGACGTGACTAAAGACCAGGCTTAGCTTTGCATGTTTTGGAGGATGACTAGACCCTTTTTTGGATGATGGATTAATTTCCTGGCCTGATAAAGACCAGGCTATCCCTTTTTGGATGATGGATTTGGCAGTAAGCCATTACTCAAAATTTCATATCCGATGCTCTATTTCTCTCTATGTATCATTTAAGGCCAGAAGACAGGTGCAACAATATTGAGCAGAGATGGAAGTGATATAACGGTTACTGGGCTACTGGTTAAGAGAAATACATGTTCTAGCTCCTCAAGTCGAGGTATGATCCAAATAGTACTTTTATGAATCATGTGCAGTATTGCGAGATGCTCTTCGGACCCATTTGGAATTTCACGAATTTGGAGCATCTTTAAATCCAGTTAGCAGAAGCTCAAGTGATGATCTTGAACAAACAATAAGTGAGCTGCACAATATTCAGTGTCTAAGCGTGCTTCAGAACCTTCAAGCGCTTGTGTTACAATAACAAGAATGGCCCCGTGCATGGAGAAATTACATGCCAACGATGGCAAAAAGAATTAGCCACTTTGGACGCAAAGCATGGCATTGCAGTAGAGATGATTCGTGGGACATCTGTTGTGATGCCAGAGTTGGTCATTACATTTTACTTTATCAACACTGAGAAGATTGATATGTAATCTATTGCAGTTGGCTGAGAGGTGAACATTAAATTATTTCATAGCTACACTCTACAACATTACAACTATCCAAAAATCCACCTACTGTAGGGGTTGGCTACCGTAAAGTTTTTTCTTTTTACTCACTTTCGTACACATAAGGGGTTGGGAAAGAGGAATGTTCGCGTTGGCCGCAAGGCCACCGCGACAAATTTCTTATCATGTTAATTGTCATGGTCCTTTCTATAGGAAAAGCCTACACAAGTTCATTTGCAAAATTGTTTAGGACTATATGCTTCATTAAGCAGGAAATGGGTGGCTGTTGAGCCAGTGCTGGCAGAACTAGACTCAGAGGATATATTGCTCGAGTGTTGAAGTCTGAGAAAGACTAACGAAACTGAAATGTATGTGTCTACATAATTTGGCATAATTTGTCTACTTATATGCGGACATATATTCACTTATATGTTGGTATATAATCACTCGACAATACTGAACATCTGTTACTAATCAATATTTATAACTGAAATAGATCCATATCTGTCCTTGTCCTCAAAAATGCTTCAGTCCCATTTCCCCAAGCTTGTGGCGCCATTGATGAGATCCTGTCCATTTAACTGAGTAAACATTCATTATTATCTTCCACTCACATCAACAGCAATGCACGTCCAGTAGCTGAAGTATCCCGGTCTCCTACAAATTCTCTAAACCAACTTTCAACTAGTTCTACTTCAGATTGTGGAATGGTGGTGTTAGCAATAAGGGTAATCAGATCATCAGGAAAGTCTCAGTAAAATTCCAATTTCTCCTAGAGATCTGCATTATCCCTATCAAGCCAACCACAAGAATATATCTCTTCTCCAATGAGTATAGTGGAGTACCTCATAGGAAGAGAGTTGCACAGGGCTAGGGTTAGTGCGCAAGTGCGAGTCTCCGCCACCCTTCTTCCGCCCTTCCAAAATCAATCCAACTACTAAATTGACATACTATGTCAACTCTAAGAGATGGTTATTGGTAATGATTGAAAGGGACACCAATGATAAGAAACATTGCCACAATATGATTACAACTGCAACTGAAATAAAAGGAACAAAAGCTTAAACATCTACAATAATTGGTTGATAATATACAAACCTAGGCACTCTACAAAGAATTGGTGATAGTTGCTATATATGATATATGTCAATGTAAAAGACCATTCAAACACATCTAGAAAAAACAAACACAATGCTTTTCTAAGATTCAAACCTCTCAAGTGCTTGCAAGCCTTCTACAAATGTTTGTATTAGCACTATAATATGCTAAAAGAATATGGCTGAAAAAAATAGAAAGATAATAGTGTCTCTTGGATTCAAGATCTTGCATGCGCTCCAAGACAATTGGAAATAGATTGTTGATATAATACTGTAATAAAAAAACTACAAGCCTAAGCATCTACAAACCATTGTTGATAGCAAAATATATGTCTAGAGACCACACTTAAATTAAAAAAAAAAAAAATTTGATGTTTTCTTGATGTTCAAAGCCTTTGAAAAGCTTACACGGCCACCTCTCCAAACATAATTGAAAAAAAAATTCCCTTGGATTTAACCCCTTGATTTAAAAGAACTATGCTCTTTATTATTAACGCAACTGAAAAACAAAATAACTACATCAAAAAGACAATATGAAGAGCTCCCACTCTCGAGCCCTTATAGATAGATAGATAGATAGATAGATAGATAGATAGATAGATAGATAGATAGATAGATAGATAGATAGATAGATAGATAGATAGATAGATAGATAGATAGATAGATAGATAGATAGATAGATAGATAGATAGATAGATAGATAGATAGATAGATAGATAGATAGATAGATAGATAGATAGATAGATAGATAGATAGATAGATAGAACAATCTATATATCATATATATTTAAAGAGCTCATGTTCTAAAGAGCCCCATATTAGAAGAGCACAGTAGGCTAAACCCTCTCTAAATAGACGTTTCCTTCTGGCTTGGAGCTGGAAAAATTACGACCTCATCCAAGTCTTGTTGTTGTAGAAATTTCTCAACTTCATCCCTCTTCAAGCCAAATGCATTAGACACAATGGCCCTTGGTATGCGGTTGAAAATGGAATTCCCTCCGGCAAAATAGGAATCCATAGGTCTAAATTACAATAACAAATAACCAACATCATGAATGTCAGGCACAACAATGAAACAATAAAAGAAGAAATAATGAAAAGGATCTATCTACACATTGTGCCCAATTATGTAAGTGACGTGTGCACCTATTAGCATTTATAGCTGAAATAGCTTCATATCCCTCATCTTCGGCTATCTCAACATATGGAAACCCTCTTGGGATAAAAACAAGCTGGCCCTCCTTGATCATTTGCGCCACAACTCTCTCGACATTGTCATTAACAACTTCAAGGTTAGCACTACCTTTGATAACGTATATGACCTTAATCACCATTGTGACTATAAGTTGGTGCATATATTGCTCTCTGTTCGTTCAGCATTCATGCCACCATTCATTTGGATGCAATATTAGTACCAGCAATGGAGAGTAATGATTATGTATCCCGCATATATAAAGTGTTGTTAAAAAACCCCGTTTTTAGCCATAGAGTACTTCTTAAAAAACCCCTACGTTTTCTAAACGTTTGCAACCATCGGGGATTATCAAAAAATGTAAAAAAAAAACCATTACTAATGCCTCGAATGACTTTCATTTAGATTTTCTAGTCTAGCAAACAAGATTTTGGAACTATGAGCAGCCGCATGCACGTAGAAACATGCCGAATGCATGTAGAACCAGGGTTTTGGTTTTTTGCTCAATGAAAGAAAGGTTTTTACTCCACCATGGAAACTAGGAAACAGTTCTTGCGCCAATCCAATACTAGTCGACCAAGGTAACTTTCTTTTACAACTAATTTTATTTCGATTCATTTCTATATTGCTTCTGACGATCTGACTGCCATAAGTGATAAATAGAAGCAGGAAATGAAGAAAAACCATTCCAAAGGTATATCTGCTTCAAATAATTCTTATTTACCTATATTCATTTCTCTTCTATCTACCTCTAGTATGATAATAAGCTAAACCTTTATGTTAGTTGTTATATTATTAAGTTAAACCTTTGAATTGAATACACATTTTTGTGATTTGATTGGAACCCAAATATGGTGCTGGTATAAAAAAAATGTTATATAATCTGTTTCAAAGGGCCAATTTGGGGTTTTTAAAGCTTTTTTTACGTTTTTAACGTTTGCAACGTTTTTAACGTTTTTAAGGTTATAAAAACATATTCTAAGATTTTAAAAATCAAAAATAAAAAACTTAAAAAAAACTTAAAAAACGTAGGTTACCCGTACGGTATGCAAAGTATGTAACAACATTGCATATATGGGGACAGACCTTTGGCCATGAAAGCCAGCAGCTGCATCAAAAAATATTGTGCAGCCTATGTCTGTGTATGGAACCTCCATATGACTATCTTGCCATTCTCCATAAACAATAAGTGCCATTTGGAGTGCTCCAGCCAACAACAGTATCACAGCCACTCTTTCTACTTCTATTTCAAGTTGCTCTTAAATCTACCAACCACAAATTTTTTCAATTAAATGGAACTCTGCTGGATTTGAAAGGAAGAGAATTCTTCGATATCCAAAACCACACCCTGCCATAGCGCAAGTTTCAGAATTTCGTTGACAGGTAAATATCTTGTTTTTTCCAGCACAAAAAAGCGACCATCTAATGCTCCTCTTTTTTTTGCGGCTGCATTTTTTCAAACTTTTGTACATCTTTTTTATCATGAGAAGAGATTATAACCATCTCCATATCTCGCTTCTTGTTCGGACCTTTAATCTGCCCGAATTTCCATAGCAGCATTCATGCCACCATTCATTTGGATGCAATACTAGTACCAGCAATAGAGAGTAACAATTATGTATCCCGCATATATGGGGACAGACCATTGGCCATGAAAGCTAGCAGCTGCATCAAAAAATACTGTGCAGCCTATGCCCCTGTATGGAACCTCCATATGACTATCTTGCCATTCTCTAATAAGTGCCATTTGGAGTGCTCCAGTCAACAACAGTATCACAGCCACTCTTTCTACTTCTATTTCAAGTTGCTCTTGAATCTACCAACCACAAATTTTTTCAATTAAATGGAACTTTGCTGGATTTGAAAGGAAGAGAATTCTTCGATATCCCAAACCACACCCTGCCATAGCGCAATTTTCAGAATTTCGTTGACAGGTAAATATATCTTGTTTTTTCCAACAAAAAAAAACGACCATCTAATGCTCCTCTTTTTCTCGCCGTTGTAGCACTGTAGTCCTGAATCTGATTCTTTTGGGTTTCTTGCAACGATTTTCACATAGAAACTGACAAAATCTTCCCACAAACAGTTACAAACCGTGCTAGATTTCTTATATCCATCTAGTGTTTGAACTTTGAACGAACAGAGAGCAATATATGCACCAACTTATAGTCACAATGGTGATAAGGTCATAAACGTTATCAAAGGTAGTGCTAACCTTGAAGTCGTTAATGACAATGGCGAGAGAGTTATGGCGCAAACAATCAAGGAAGGCCAGGTGATTTTTATCCCACGAGGGTTTCCATATGTTGAGGTAGCCGAAGATGAGGGATATGAAGCTATTTCAGCTATAAATACTGACAGGTACGCACGTCACTTAGTAGATTAGATCCTTTTCATTGTTTCTTCTTTTTTATTGTTTCATTGTTGTGCCTCACATTCATGACGTTGGTTATTTGTTATTGTAATTCAGACCTATAGATTCCTATTTTGCCGAAGGGAATTCCATTTTCAGTTTTTGCATCAGTATTTTCGTCAGGAAATTCATCAGAAGCTCACTGGAGAAACCCCCCATAAGATTTTTTTTGACGCATTTTCTGGAGCAACTTAAAGCATGTTTCCCTTTGCTTGCCTTTTAAAACGCGCAATGCCATTAAAGCAACACGTATTTTAATAAGCCTTTGAAGCATTGAAGGATGTGCACAAAATGTTGCATAATGAGTCGCCTATTGTCCAAGTGTTACATATGTGACATGTTAGCAAAAAAATATCGGGGATGAGAATATCTTACTCCCTCGCATTTGTGGTTGAAGGTTTTTGGGTCTAAGAGACTTTGTTCCTTGCCTTTGGCGCTACTAAACTTGGCATCGAGCCATAGTGCAAAAAGCACCAATTTGTGCTCAATCTTGGAGTGTCGATTTGGTTTATATTTTATCCATGAAACCCATAAGCTTAATTTTTTGGTCGTGATTTTCCAAATGTACAAGTAAGGCAAGGTGGAGAACTTCATTGTAACTCAACAAATCACAAGATGCTTGCCCTCGCAACTCTACACATGTCCGCCGCCATTTGAGGTTTGGAAAAAGTGACTAGGCTTCTATGGTTTTTTCATAGTTTCTTTCTAACGTATTTCTTGATCATCTAGTGTTATGGAAATTGACTAGGTTATGGATTAAAGGTCCCGCATAAGAGGCTTAGATATATAGATGGTTATAATCTCTTCTCGGGATCAAAAGATGTACAAAAGCTTGAAAAAATGAACACATTAGCAATGGTTCATCGTCCAACAAGCTTCTAACATAAGCTAGAATGGACTCAATAGGGGGCACAATTCTGACATGGAATGAAAAAATAGTTTTGAGTATTGAAGAAGCTTATCTTCTGAAGAGAAAAAGTTCCGCTTTTATAAAAAGACTTAGAATGGATTTGAGGTCATGGATATCCATGAGGGGAAATTATGTATGGTATGCAGCACTCGCCGCTCAATATACAACTGTCTCTCAATGATTTCCATAATTGCATTGGCCTAAAGAGCTGGTGTTTTGATTTTGAATCTAATGCCATGACATAACAGTGTGGTCGTTTCATCTGAATAGAGTAGAGCTTATAATTGAAAAAAACAAAAAACAGAGTGCCTTTTTTAGAGCTCCTACAAAATGGAGAAAATAGTTGCATAGGTTCTACATGGGCCTGGCTCCTGCATCGCACCTCTATTTATGTGGGCTGGTTCATGCATTCATATCTCTATTTTGTGGATACAATGCCAAATCTATTCTAGAGGGATGGAAAATAGCAAGATACGAGACTATTTGGGGTTGTGATAGTTTGAATTTGGGGAGATGGCTTCAGGATGTCTACATCCAGGAAATCGAAATGTTGTAGGAAAGCTGACAGCAACAATACAAAGCAACTCATCACTGCAGAAGCGAATATACTCAAGGGTCTTTGTGATGTTCAGTTTCTCTAGGAAATGACTTCATATATATTTCATTATGATGATATATGTAAAGATTTGTGAGGGTGTACTTGCTCATGAGCTTTTTGTTTGGCTGATGTAAAGAATAAAATAGTTGCGCTACAAGCTGTTGCTTAAGAAGCTAGGTTGTTGCTGGTTTAGCTAGAACCATCATTCAATTAAATTGGGATTATGTCTATTCCAAAATCGCGCCGTATAAGCCTTTTATTGACCATAATATTGAATTAACCACACTTTTGCACTGAGTTCATTTTCGGGCTAGGAAGATGCATTTTCTGTTGAAATGCAAAGGCATTCAAATATTCGATGCAAATGACCCATATTATGACAGAATATTGGCATTATAAAAAGTAGGAAATTGCTTATTAATTCGTACCATCACGGACGACAACGAAATTTATACATTGAAATTTTAGTGCTTTACGAATAAATAACGGCAAGCAAGTTGCTACAAAACAGAGATTTTTGTGGTTCAAATCGCACATGGCGCGATTTTCTTGGCATAAATAATGCATTTTATTGGAACATAAACTTAAAAAACTATTCCGATTCATCGTCGACAGGCGCTTCTGAGATCCTACCGATCATGAACAAACCATGCTCTGGATTCCATATAAGATGGATTACAATATCAAAGGGATCAGGATAGAAGCGGACGGGATTCATAGCAACGACAGTCAGCCAGTCCTCAAGTTCTATTTCTAGCTCGCGGCACCTGCAGAGGTCCTCATGGTTCATCTTGCAGGTAATAGAATGCGCCATAATAACAAGAAGCAGGCGGAGGCCGAAGCCGATGGTTTGGCAATTTCATGCATATCTATTTATACACACCTAAATTATTGACGGTATATACATACAAATTATTGCAAGTATAGCAAACTATACACATAATATAAAAAAACAATACGTACACAGAACCAATAATGCTGCTATAAGAACACAATATATATTCGAAAAAAGTTGGTGTAAAGTATATTTCATATTCAAAACTTTTTGGAAAGTGTATTTCCTGTATACATATATATCAAAAAAGTTCCCCTTCTAGAACGATTTTCTTAAGGTCCCTGTCAATTTCCCCTGTCCGATCAAGTTGCGGGTATAGTGTTTGTATCTCTTCGACCGTTTTTCCTGAAGCTATTTCATGCAAGACACTAATAAAACGAAGCAGGAAGTCATCTTTGTCAAAATCTTGAGGATGATAGGATGGCGGATTCAATGACTGTGACTGATTGAAGCAACACTTTAGAGCGTCATCATCCACCATGATCATGTCTTCCTTATCCTCAAACCTAGGGCATCCATCATGTTGCGCAAGCATTTCACAAATATCTTTTTACCTGTCGGTTCTTTAGGGTTTGTGAATGAAGCACATTTGCTTTGATCCCAGATGGACGCCCAATCTCTATTTAGCTCAGGCACTACTTTCAAAACATCCTGTATATTTCTATGCTCCATAGATGACCAAATTGCACAATGAAACAGACTGAAGGCCTGGTCCAACATCTCCTTCAGATAAGGGCGCGGGTAAACATATTTGGTACGTGTCTCAAATGGTCGTTGCGCATACTATGACTTTTCAAACGTTGCTTTAGGTAACGTTCTATATAGCACACCATTCAAATCAAAGACCAGTACTTTTGGGGAAGCCAAATCATTTCTTTAAGGCGAACAATAACGTATGAGATGAAAGAAATGGAAAACGAAAACGCGCCAGGCGCGATTTCATTAATGATGCATGTCAACATAATTTAAAAATATGATCTCTAGGAAACTCTAAATCGCGCCAGGCACGATTTCTATATGCTTGTAGTTTGTAAAATGCATGGATATCAAAAAAAGGAACATTGTCACGATACCTTTCTTCTTCATCATTCCCCTTGGTGTCTTCTTCCGTTGCATCCTTATTCTGAGTTGTCTCCGGTTTGCTGGAAGCACCAACCACATCAGTTGAGATCTGTACAGTGTGAACTATGCTTGATAGTTCATTACTCTTTATGCTAACCTGGCTAGTGCTTTCAGATTTGGAGTCTGCTTCATCATCATTATTGTTATTATCATCATCCTTGTTATTTTCATCTTGTTCTATATTTTCAGGGTCAAGGATGTTCACAGGCATGTCGATAGGTACTTGGTGATCTGGCTGTTCTTCGGTTTCATCCATGATATTGTGGCCAACCAATAGCTGTCTCATATTCTCCCGTTCCTTAAGCAAATCTGCAGGTATTTCGGCCTTAGAGGTAGAAGCTTTGTTTTTTGCACTGCCGATTGGTCCCCTAGGTGCTTCCTCTAGTACTTTCTCAAAGAAGAGGTCCAAGAAATTTTTGGCTCGATCATCAGAGACGACGCTCTGGCGTTTCCTTGCTAACTTCAAAGCTTCTCTACCGATGTAACCTCCAACGTGAAGTTCCCAGCAAGTTGTTCCCAATGGACAAAATGCTTCAATGAGATACTGGGAAAGGTCCATAGAGAACCCGTTCTTGTTTAGCTTCCCCTTATGTGAAGTTAGGAGCTCATACTTAATGTGGTCCACAAGAACTGGGTCGGCCGGGTTTTCTTCCTCTTCTTCCTCTAACTCTTCCACGACCTTGACACCCTTCCCCTTGTCTTCTTGCTCCAGATAGAAGATGTTTCGCAGGATGCGTTCATCTAACTGATAGCACTGCCATGCTAGTTTGTCTCCATCTGGTTTTCCCTTAAGCCTTTCATATTCCTTATCATCCATCATGGCTATCATAATAATAAGCACATGAGAAATTTTACTTGCTGTGCTGAAGTCACTGTCCTTGTTTTCATCTATGAGGATCGCCTGGCGTATGACTTTTACGCATTCTAAGTCATTTGCAGCAGTTAGAGCAGATGCATAGGACATGTCGGAGGGACATATAGTGACAATAGTGTAATTCATCTCCGTCGTGAAACCACTGCATATGTTGAAGAACGTATTATAGTCATCAAGCGACCATCTGGTGCCTCGGCTATCAAGCACGAATAGTGTGATATCATGGGGACCTGCACCCACTTCTGGCAAGGCGCACTTGAAACCAGCGGACACTTGATAAAAAAACGTGGATTCCGTTTCTGGGGTCTGCTTCACCAACGCTACTTTTCGTTTCAAGTCGGATGCAACTTTAGTGTGCATCCCTTTAAGGTTTGCAATGTTCTTCAACTTCTGCTGCTTGACAAAGTCTTTGGACCAAAATACATACTTCTTTAGGTCGTCGTTGGAGACGTTATATTTTTGCATGAGTCCTAACTCCGACAACGACCAGTCTCCTGTAAGCCTTTGTAATTCCTCACCAACTGTCTTCTTGAGCACTCTAATATTTTTCAGCTCGTCGCATGCATCTTCAAAGGATTCCACACCTTTTTGTTGAGGAGGTTTTCTTTGTAAAGGATTTTTTTCTCGATTAACCTATCGAGAACCGAGATCGGGTTCTTGATCGCCCAACTCGGCCTTCCTCATCTCTGTTATATGGATATCAAAAATTGATGTGTCAACAGGAGGAAATCTTCCTTGTGAATCTGGCAACTTCTTCTCCACGTAGGCATCCCAGAATTCATTCCATTTCTCCCATACTAGATCTGAAGCAAAAACTATCTTGCAGGCATCCTTGGGTACAGTTGGTTTTTCGGAAGCATCACCCTTTTCATCACCCTTTTTTTTCTTTGATCTGGTGCTCTTGGTTTTGTCCTCAGATATAGTCCGGACTAAGTGTCCTTTCCAAAGAACTTGAATTCAGCGCTTTTGATCGGGCCCCTGCCTGGTCGGCATTGGCTTCCCATATTCAATCCACTGGTTCCGAGCATGCCGAAGTTGCTCTATATAGGGACTGCAAGTAATAACTTTGTTAGCTTCATAATCGTGAATTCAAACAATCCTTCTAGTTTAAAATTGCGCCACGCGCGATTTCATATTAGAAGGCAAATCGCAGCAGCGATTTGCCTTTCTAAATAACAAAGGGTTCACGGAATGGTTACAAGCGCCGGCGCCGATTATTAGCGTTTCAGCCACGCTGATTTGCCTAGTCCGGGAGGAATTCTCCTCAGATTAGGCAAATCGCTGCGGGCTTAAATTTGCATTCCAATATGAAATCGCGCCAGGCGCGATTTGCTTATGTGACGAGAAACGTCTATCATTCCAGGAACCCTTTGCTGGCGTGATTTGCCTTCTAATATGAAATCGCGCGTGGCGCGATTCGCAAATACGAAAAAGAAAAATGAGGGAAGAGAATTACCTTTTGTATAAGAAGGTTTTTCCCATGTCATTCGTGAGCGCTTTATTTCGCTAGTTCGGTAGGTGTTGTTGAGCCGCCAGAACCGCAGCTCGACGTAATACAAAATTTTATAGAACAACCGATTCCCCAAGATGTCGCGGCCTTCTTGATCAGAACCTTCGGGCCTCTATTGAATGCCGCCATCTATTATCATAAAATGTATGTCCGGGTTCTCGGCGAAGTCTTCCAACTTGCTCCAAATGATTACCTTCTTTGTTTTGGTATCGCATAAAGACTACATCTCGCAGCATTGGCACCCGCCTCGATTTTCGATCATGTCTGTTCACTATCTCCAAGGAGGCCGCTTATCATACCTTCACGACATAAATAGCTTTAGTGGACTGAAAAGCCTATCCCGTGGACCTGGATGGGTGAAGCTCGTGCCCCGTGGATACTTGTCGGCATATTTTTTCAGTTTGCTCATTGCCTCCAACTGCCTGGCCTTGTCATCGTCACTTGTAAGGCCTGGTGTCACTTCTGTAGTTTCCCTGCCTTTAGAGCTAGCTTCTTCCTTATCCTTCACTGCCTGTAAGTAGACACTGCCCGAGGGCCTCGTGCTAATGGCTCGTCGAACAGCTGTAAGCCCCTCGCATATTCGTTTAGGAGTCAATGGCTCGCCAACTTTCCAACCAAATTTAAAGAGGGAATCGGCCATGTCGTCTGATCTTGTGACGTTCCAGGGGAATATACGCTATAAATACGTATATTCCTGGACCCGTCACCATACAAGTCTACCTATGTAGCCTTGTATGCCTTAGAAAGTGGCTAGGGGGCATGACTAAGTTATTCATATAACTTAGCCAACCTTAGGTTAAGACCATTTCCACGTGGCCTTAACCTATTGGGCACCCGCCACACGGACTTACCCTATTGGAGCCATGTGGCATAACATGTGAACCCTAACCCTAGGCCTCTTTTCTGGCTCCAACAGTCTAGGAACCTTCTTCATTTCGAAACTCCGCTTTGAGAACCGTCTCGGCGTGGCACAAGATAGCGTGGCAGCCCCTCGTGAGCAGGCGAGCGATCGCCAGGAGTGGGAGCTACCTCAACACCTTGAAGATCATGGAGACGCCGGGATTGGGAGGAAGTGCTTCCGGAGCGTGTATGTGGAGTAGTGTTTAGTAGTCCATCCGGGAAGTTAGCACTCCAGATGGGTTAGTGTTTCGTATCTAGAGTAGAGCCATCCTAGAACCCGTAATCAACATCTTAAACCCTAATCAAAGAACCCTAACTATAAGTTAGATATGTATGATTAGGTTAAGATGTTCTTATGATGATTATCATGTTATGATGCTATGTGATGATGGTTGATCATGTTTGCTCCTCTTGTATTGGGAAGGGGGGTAGAGACCTAGAGCCATATGTAGTATGCTCCTAGATTAGATCCCTTAGTTCCTATTAGTTGCGGCCTCAGGCATAGAAGCCCACCGTGCTATCGAGGCTATGATGTGAATCAGCACCACATAACGGGCTAGAGGGAATGTGGAGGGAGGATCCCCGCCGAAAGTGGGGGCTTCTCGGGGATCCCATAGTGGGCTAGACTTATGGTCGGTCACTTCGTGTGGGCCGAGCATGGGTCCGACACCTCCTGGGGCAATGGTGTCGCCCTGCCTCTCGAGAGCTGCAAGTGTTGGCTTGGCTCTCGTTTTGGGGGGTTAAGTCGGGTACGAATCGTGTGTCGTCACGATTCTCTAGCTGCCCACGGAATCTCTAGACCCTGGGAAGGGGAGATGCAACCCTTCCTGCCTCATCGGACCAGGGAGATGCAACCTGGAGTAGTCCCCATGGGTGATGCCATGGGATTGTGTATCCGGAAGGCTAGAGTCACGCCAGAGCCTGATTTAGCCCATCTGCAAAGTATGCACAGGAGGGGCGGATGGAGTAGTCAATCCTAGCCGTTGTCTTATGCCAGCCCTTGCCATTGCCATGACTCGGTCTGCTCTATCTTGAGGCCCAGCCGGTCAGTCATCCTCCTTACGAGTCTGAGCCTGGGTAGAAGCTATCGTGTTTTGTGGTTTATGATTATCTTCGCTGCATTTGTGGATATGTGATGGACTACCCTTCGAGGTAGTATGTTGTATTGTCATCGCTAGTTCTGACGTTGTTTATGCTTCCGCTGTGATAGGAGCCCATAGGGGAAGGGCGCGCAAGACACCTTCGTGTTTCTTCCCGCACTAGGATCCTCTCAGAGTGCGGGATAGGCGGACGGCCCATGCGGTTGAAGGACCGGATGGGGGATTTCCTGCCGAGTGTACGGCCGGGTGCCGTATATTTAGCAGAAAGCGTCACAGATCTTAATGCAGTCTCTTTAAAAGAGCTAGAACTGCATCGATTGATCTTCTTTAGGCTCTTCCTATTTTTTTGGCCCACTTCAACTAGTAATCGAATGTAAAAAATCGTCCCCAGACTCGCAGATGTGATAAGAATTCCCTGCTTCTTCATTTGATCAGTCTCTCTTACCCTAGACATGAATATGAGGTCTGTCTTCCCACCAGTTTTGAAGATCTCCACATACCATTCTGACCCCTCCGTAAGATCTTCTTCTGGACATGGAGGTTCTACCTGAGCCTTTATTATTCCAGATGTATCCTCTAATGTCAATACATGCTGCAGGTCTGTAACAGTAACATCTTCATCTGTCCTTTGCTTTTTCTGGGCTGAAGAGGTCTCGCTGTGCTTTCTCCTTTTGATTGCCTTCTGTGATCCTGTAAAATTTCAGCACATGGGTTAATCTTTTAATGCTAGAATATTGCTAAGTCGAAACATATGCAATAAAGTTTAAAATGAAACGCACTAATTTGCTCCAAACGCACTTCAAAAGGAATCTTTAAAAGATTCCCTAAAATTCCCCAAAAAAGGTCCATTTTCACGATCTATTTGTGACAAGCGTGACATTTTGGACATTTTAGGTACCCTTTTTGAGGGGGTAATTGAACTTAGCTTACATGCGAAATTGTTTATTGCCCCGTTTTGGCCCCCTAGTTTGGTATGAAAAATACTAACAAATCTAAATACAATAAAAAATTTGACATTGAAACAAATAGCAATTCCACTAGAGCAACAAAAGCATATAATATTCAAAGTTTTTAAAACCACTACAACATTTGACATTTTGAACAAAGTTATATTTTGCGGCTTTAATTTCCCCCACATTTGTTGGACGATATGAATTTGAAGCATAGGTGAGCTCAAGAGGCATAAAAATATAAATTTATACCACGTGAGCTCAAGCAGTGCACGGAGAGACAACTCAAGCGGTATAAATTTATACCGTCAGAAGCTAAAAGCGGTATAAATTTATACCATCACCCCACAGAAAAGAGCGGGAGCAAGATAAATTTATACCCGACATTTTTTACACGGCAAAGCCACTTCAGATAAATTTATACCGCTGAGCCTCTTTAGAAACGTTTGTTACAACTCTAGTATGCTATAACACACAAAAAATCATTTATATAAAACTATCTTCATGGTTATAACGTGACATTGCATAGATATAACATGCCATGGGTTGATAAAACAAGGCAAAATATGTTCTACATCTCGCTTTTCCTCTTGACGGTATAAATCTATACCGAGACTAGGGAAAAGTTTTTGTGAAGGAAGCTTTGGGATTTTTATATTCTAACTAATGCGGGGAGTTTTTGATGCCGGAGTTTCTTAGAGCATGAATTTCTTCTGAAAATGGCAGAAAAAAACATTTAGGGTTCCGTTGATGCGGCGGTTTAGGGTTCACAGCGCCTACAGCTTCATCGGACTCCTTGCTTAGGATGCGCCAGTTTAGGATGCGCCGCTTTAGGGTTTGTTGTGCGTCTACAACTCTATCGGACTCCTTGCTTCTACAGCTCAGTCGGACTCCTTGCTTCTACAGCTCTATCGGACTTCTACAGCATGATTCACATTCATAAGCTTTATATCCAGAGATTCGCAGGTCTTATTGGCAGACATAAGCTTTATAACAGGCATATATAAGCCTGATTCAGATTTTCTCAGGATTTTCTATGATGCAAAAAAAAATGTTGTCATCTTCAAAACCTAATCTCAGGAAAAACCGCATTTGTACCCGCTTGATGCGTAAGCTCGAAAGCAAGAGGTTTGGCTTTGTTATTTTAGCTTAAATTTGATCTTAGTTGACTGTTGGTTGTGTATCAGCAGGTTAGGGAATGATTTGATTTTTCCAGCAACGTTTCACTAGGAAAGTTGCAAATACTTAATGTTTGGCCCCTTGGGTCGCTCTCAAAACACAAATGTCCTCGCTTAAAGAGGAAATTGAGGAAGGTTTTGAAGTATCTCGTATAATGCACCTCTGTTTTTCAACCCGCTTACGTTCTTTGTTCAATCTATCGCACATTCTTGTCGCGCAAGATTCTTGTTCAATCTTATGCGCATGTTTTTGAAAAACTCTTGTTTGATCATGTTGTTGCAGATTTTCCACTGTACATGATTCAAAACTCAAGATATTGCTCTTCTTGAGAATTTGAAAAGGTTTAGTATGCTATGATTAGTAATCCTGCAAAGAAAAGAACTCGTGCTTCCCAACTTTGCAAATCAGATGAGGTTGCAGAACTTTGCAACTTTATACTTTCGACAAGTTGGTAGGAGATGTGGCATGAATCGCCCTTGCCGAGCCCGGGCTATTCAGCTTTTTAACTACTTATAAAGTATACGTGTAGCAATAGACCAGACTTCCATTTCAACGGATGTTTAGCTCTTTTGATATGTTCTATGTTCTGCCATAGAACATACAGAATAGGAACTTATTTTTATCTTCTTATCAAGTGTGCATCATATATTTAGCTCATTGTTTTGGTCCATTGACTCACATTTCTATTTACTTCATTATGAGTTCAAATGTTCGTATGTTTAGCCCTTGGTTGTGCTGTGTGATTCCAGCAGATTGGAAGATAGCCTTATTATACATGTTGCTGCGCTAAAGACATTTTTTAATTCCATATATGTTAGCTTATTGTCTTCTAATGTATGTTAGCTTATTGTCTTCTTATGGCATGGTCTATTTAGTCCCATTTTGAATGTTTTTTCTTCTCTTTGGACTATTCAAATGGTATTGTACAATTTCTACAAGGAGGTCCTACCTTGTTCATGAAGTGCAATAACCACAAAGCTAATTGCATCCTTCATGGTCTTACCATTTGACAATTTTATTTTCAATCATCGATAATCAAGTTGCAATCTGACGTGAAGCAACTTTACTACTGTAAAAAAGGAGGCTGGGCCGCCATATGTAGCAAGTATTACCTAAGATTGTATAGCATAGCATACTAAACCTACGTATGCTATGCTATGCTTAGTATTTCAGAATTTGTATGCTATGCTTACAACTGCATGTTATTGTGTTTTTGGGTTTCTAGAACATTACCAATATTTTTTGTGTGGCATCACAACGGATGGCTCCTACAACATGCAATTCCTTAAATGCTCGCAAACAAACTTAAAACATCTTTGTCTAATTCTCCTGTTTTTGCTACTTGTGATTTTCTTGGTCTATAGATTAATTTGTTTACCCCCCAAAAGATGATTTTTTTTTTTTTGAAACTTCTCTTTATCAAAATGTCTGTGCAAAAGCACTATTTTCAAGAAAAGTTTTACGTAATGTTTGGCTAAAAACGACCAAAGCCTCTTTTTAGCTAAATCTTAAGATTTTTAGATTTTTTAGAGGAATCTTTTAAACGCACTTCTTAAATTAGTGCGTTTCATTTTAAACATTGTTATGCAACAAAAACACGCTTGGCGCGATTTGAATATGAATACAAAGCAAATGAAACTGCGCCAGGCGTGTTTTGTCCCAATCAAAATGCAACAAATAGCGCGTGGCGCGGTTTAGAAGTGACCTTAAGGACAAAGAAAATAATTAAACTGCGCCAGGGGCGTCTTGTCTGAATCAAAATGCAAAGGACACAACTAACTATAAAAAGCACAAATAACTGTAAACACCACAACTTAAAGAGTTGAATCTTCATCTCAGGACACAACTAACTATAAAAAACACAACTAACTACTGAATACTGTTCAGCTAAGTATACAAGCTTGAGACAGCACATACAGCATTAAAAGAAAAAACAACATGCACACATTAAACATTTCTTTGCATACATTTTTGGGACATATGAACTCAAGTATTAGAGGACATATGCTTCTTATCGGATAATAACAAAACCTAAAAACCTAAATCCTAAAAACCTAACAAAAAGAAGGACACAGAAATAAAGTACAGAACAAAAACACTGATTCATACCTGAGGCGCTTGCTGGATTTGTGCTTTCTACTTGTTCAGCAAGCTCCAGGCTCTGGATTTGTGCTTTGGCCTGTCGCCCACCTCTACCTGCGCCTCGGCCGCGGCTGCCAGATCCTCTAGACGCCATAGAACTGCAAGTGCGGATAATATGAGACTGGGGTTTTGGTTTAAACTTATATATATGCGTTCATAATCTAGACCGTCAGATTTACAACCGTAAATTCAAATTCGCATCCTTTTCAATTTATACCGCCTTAATTAACTGCCCGTCCCGCTCATTTACAAATTTAAAATGTGTTTTTCTTTTTAGTGCAATTTCAAGAAAACAATTATTTTCAAGAAACGCATATGTGGCAATCTACTACTACCTAATCGGCCACCTACTATCAGAGCGCCCTCAATCGACCATTCCTACTATTAGAGCGCCCAAGGTCAATCGACTATCAGAGCGCCCAAGATCCTTCTAGAACGCTTCGGATCGATCGAGCCGCCTTCAACCCCAAGATCAATCGATGTCTGCTGAACTATGGTGAGTGTGATTCCATTCCGAATATGCACACCTTCGTCCTCTATTTTTCCCAATGCATTCTGGTCCTTTATCAGTGTCGGAGAAGAATACTATCTTTTAACAGCAAACTTGAAGCACCGAGTAGGATTATGTAAAATCGAAGCTCTGAATCCAAGTTCTATGTGTCATGGTGTTCCTCTTGGAAACAGTTTCTGTAAAATTTCCATTATAAACTGCAATTATGAAGATGAGGCTCTTCCACGAAGACACCCCAGTGGCGATACAGTTGGTGAAAGCGTGGGCACATTTGTAGCATGGCCAAAAGAACGTCTGAAAAAGGTACGTATATTTGTATATTCAAAAAAAAAATGAATATATCATAACATCTGCGTGATGTTGTGAATTTTGAATTCTTTGATGTTCTTTAGCCAGTCATATCAACCCCATGAAACTACACATTAATGAAAATATGTAGTTTCTTGGGGTTGGTCATACTGGCTGGAGGGCATCAAAGGATTCAATGTTTTTGACATTGCATATAAAAAAAGCATAATACAATAAGCGTGACATAAAAGTAAGCTGCAAAATTGCGCCAGGCGCGAGATTGTATTTATATTCAAAAGAAATATATGTACATTTTTCCTTCTGTGAAAATGCGCCAGGCACGAGTTCTTTCTATCTCTACAAAATGTCACATAGGCCCACTTCATCGACCCAATACCGAGTAAAGTCCCACCTGTACCACTCTGATATGACATCATCCTCCCATTCCCTGCGAATGTCGAGTCTCCAAATCAGAGTGTCCCGTCGATCCTTGATACTCCTAATCAGATCCTCGTATTTATTTGTTGGCATGAGCCTTACTACGAGCATGAGGAGCCGCATATGTCCAGTGATGCGATGGTAGCATTCCCATGGCCCCTGATACAGACTGTCATATGGCTTGTCCAACTCTTTGTGAATGTTTTGAACAGCACAATTAAGTAGTATCTTGTACAGGGTCCAGCGTTGATGGTCGTCCAGAGGAAGTATATTTGAACTAGAAGCAGCCATGTGTAATGCACTAGAACGAGAGAAATTAACTAATTAGCAAATGATATTCCTCTTCCCAGAAAACGATTCTACGTATACAAAATTCAAAACGCGCCAGGCGCATTTACTATAGTGTTTTTTTCACAGATCTACTTCACATGCGCCTGGCGCGATTTGTATAAAGCCGTATGAAATAGAAAGGCCAAACTAGAAACGCGCCTGGCGCGATTTGATTAACCTAGTGGGAAATAGGAAGCCAAACTAGAAATGCGTCAAGCGCGATTTCGCCCATTCTAACATATCATTCTATAGAATTAAAATCTGCATAAAAAAAACGTAGAATAGAATAAGGGCCAGTACAATAGAATTTGAAGCCATGGGAATAGAAAGAGGAAATCTAAGAGCAAATAGAGCAGAATAAGAACTCATAGAGCATTATTTAGTTTAGTTCATTATTTAGTTCATTATTTACTTCATTGTTTTAGTTCATTGTTTAGAACTCCTTGTTTAGTTCATTATTTAGTTCATTGTTTAGAACTCCTTATTTAGTTCATTATTTAGAGCAGATAGAAGAAGAGCTAGTGAAATAGAATAAGAGCAGATACAGCAAAATCATATAAGCAAGATCATAGAGCAGATAGATCATAGAGCAAGATCATATAGGCAAGATCATAGAGCAAGATCATATAAGCAATATAACATGTTTATTAGCAATAGATCTATATATGAAGGTGCTAGGGCAGTATAGGACTGATGCATCTAAAAGTCTAAGCCAGTAAGCACTCCCCTTGATTAACCCTGAAGCTCATATAACAGATAAAGAACAGATAAAGCAGATAGAACAGAACTTTCAAATACTTTAAGTAAAGAACAGGAAATACTAACCTATTTGTGTTCTGTACCCGAGATTTGAGCCTTTGCAGGGTCTCTCCACGGCTGAAGGATGAGCATGTTCTTAGGCCATCATAGGAACATGAATGGGGTCAAAAGCGTACACGTCGTTCACATACACGAGTGCTCTCCAAACCGTGAGAGGTGGTTGCCCATCACACGGCTCTCCAACCAACACACTCGTTGAGCTTTTGTTTGGCGGGGAAGAAGTACAGTACAGGTAAGTCACCAACAAGGGGTAGTACAGGAATATTCACCTGTTGTCCATCGACTACGCCTTTCGGCCTGATCTTAGGCCTTGACTCACCCTCCGTGGACGAACCTTGCGGAGGAACCCTTGAGCCGAAACCAAAAATCGAAAACAAAAGTTGATTTGAGCCTAGAAGAAGCCAATAGCAGATGATTTGAGCCTTAAGAAGCCGAGAAGAAGCAATAGCAGATAATTTGGAAACCGGGAAGCCGAGAACCTTTAACACAAAACCAAAAAGCCAGAAAACTTTGTTATTCCAAGCCGAAGCGTAGAGAGCCGAAACCTTTGAGCCGAAAGCTTTGTAGAAACCTTTGAGCCGAAAAACTTTTGAGCCGAAAACCCAAAAGCAGAAGATTGTAGAAGCCGAAAAGCCACAGAGATTGTAGAGAGCTCGAAAGCGCAGATAAAAGCAGATAGAAGCCGAGTTTAAAACCGAAAAGTAGATTGAAAGCCGAGAAAGAAGCAGATTGAAGCAGATAGAAGCCGAGAAAGCAGATTGAAGCAGATAGAAGCCGAGAAATTGGAAGCCGAAATTGGAAGCAGAAGCGCCTGGAACGCCTGGAATGAATTAGACAAGTTCGAAAGTGTGAGAGAAAAGTTCGAAAAGGAACGCTAACTTGAAATAATAACTGCTTTTAAAATTTCGTACCGCGCCATTATAACTTCCATTTAAAATTTATTACAAGGGTTAATAGTTTTAAGGACCGCTAGTTTAAAAGTTTAAAAGTTATAAGTTATAAGTTTATATGCTAGTTATAAGTTAATAGTTAAGTTATAAGTTTAAAAGTTCATGAATTAGAGTTTAGAAGTTAAGGTTGTACTTAGAATTTAGAAGTTAAGGTTATACTTAGAATTAGAATTTAGAACTTCCAAAGTTAAGGTTATAAGTTAATAATTAGATTATAAGTACATAGTTAAGGTTATAAGTTTAAAAGTTCATGAATTAGAACTTCTAACCTTAAAACTTTTAACCTACAATAACTTTCCAACCTTAAAATTTCTAACCTATAATAACCTATAATAAACTTCTTAACCTTAAAACTGCTAACCTATAATAACCTTAAAAGTTGTTTCTAAGGTTATTATAGGATACAAGTTAGAAGGTTATAAGTTAGAGGGTTTTATTAATATATAATGTTGAGGAAAATAACTTGGGCAATCCCATTATATAAAATAGAATGATCAAATAGAATAAGACATATGAGGCTTTCATTTATGAACATGTTAGGGAGAGGTTACTTGGATATGCTAACTTACTATATGTTTTTATGCATTTTAGGTCAATGGCATGCAAAATGCTAAAAAAAAAGCCCCCAATGATGCTGATCAAGGCAAGGAAAAATCCCCAACTAATGAACATGATGCCCAAGGAAAGGAAAATACCTCAAATGATGTTGATGATGGCAAAGGAAAGGAAAAGACTCCAAATGATGTTGATGATGGCAAAGGAAAGGAAAAGACCAGAAATGAAAAGGATGATGCCAAAGGAAAGGAAATTGTACTTTATACTCGGGTCGATTGGAAAAACAAAAAGGTCAAGATCCTGCATGCATGCAACAGAGAGGCAGTAGGAGAAGGGATTATTGTTCTAGCAGCAAAATGATGAAAGATTAGGGGAGGACAGGTTAGGTGTGTCAATCTCAAAATTATATGACAATTGGAAGGAAAAGGGTTCAGGCAAACAAGAATGCCTTGCTTGTGTGAAGCAACTAGAGGTTCCAACTATTGTTGCATGGCCTAGGGACAGTATTCAACTAGAGGGGAACTACATGCTTCCTATAGATGTAGAACCATTGTCAATAATGTTCACACAGTGTAGCAAGTGGCCACTTCCAACTTTCAAATATTATCCCACCAAAAGATGCAAGTCAGATTATGATTGTTCTCCTGAAGACCTGATGAAGGTTAGAGGAAGTGAATGTTGTTGGGCCTCTTGTATTAGAATGTTCACAATAGAGGAGATGGTGGTAGCAAGAGCTACATATCAGGAACATAAGTGTGATAGCAGGAGGAATTTCATGTACACCATATTTGGCTATGCAATTCAGGATGAAAGATCAAAGAAGAAAAGATTCTCATTGAATGGAAAGTGGATATGTTCAAAAGCATGGATGGCTATACATGGAATCCCAACCTCTTCTTGGCACAACTAGCAAAAGAAACATGAAAATGGTAGTAAAATTGCATTGCATGGGAACACTGGCCTGGTAAGGACTACCTCAAGAACTATAGCTGCAAAGGAAATATTTGAAAGATATATGGATTTCAATGCAGAAAACATGCCACATAAGAGTAAGAAGGATGAACAGGGTAGAGTTATTGTTGAAAAGAGATTGCCATCCCATTGTACCCAGAAGAGCATATTAGAGGAAATAAATGCATTGCTTCGGGAACTTGGAGTGGCCTCTATATCCCAGCCCAGTTTTAGTAGGCTGTGGAATAAGCATTTCAAGCATGTGACCATAGCAACTTCAAACAACTTTGCCAAGTGCAATCTATGTGCTAGGCTGAAGGAGACACTAGATAAGACTGTGCAACCAAGTCTAAGGGCAAAGATAAGGGAACATATGAAGGACCATATGACAGATCAACTTATTGGATGTGGAGGACCTTATCTGCAATGGAACCTAATAACTATCTGTGTATTATACATGATAAAATGGACCAACAGAAGACTTGTCTTCCACAATTCAAGTACATTCCTAAGTCATGTGGAAGATCATACCCTTTGCAGATTTCAATGACTGGGGCAATATTGCACGGGCAGTCTCAGACCTACTATGGCCATTTCAGTTTAGAGTTGTGGAGTGATGGTCTAGATTTTCACATTGGGAGTATCATGAGGTGTTTAAGAAACTATGAGAAGGGTTAGGATCCTACAACTAGCCAGGCACTACATAGTGCATTGTTGGATGGAACCCCTAATAGTATTGAAAAGTTTAGCAAGGCAAGGTTTAGGAGGAATGGACCTAATGAACATGTTGGAGCTTCAACATCTCGTGCTAAACCTCGAGATCTGCCCAGAAAGCTCCTCTTGCAACTAGATAATTGTGCTGGTCAAAATAAGAACAGGTGGATGTTTTCTTTCCTATCCTACTTAACAGTTGTGGGTATTTTTGAAAGAGTCAATTTGGGGTTCCTAATGCCCGGACATACTCATGAGGATGTGGACGCATTGTTTGGAAAATATAGTCATGTATTGAGACAACAGACAGTTACCAACTTTCCCAGGCTATTGGAAATATTTCATGGATGTACAAATCCATCTCCTATAGGATCTATCATAGAAGAAGTGCCTGATTGGAAGAGTTTTGTGGATGGTTATGCTCTCGACATGGAAGGTCATTCTAGACCTCTTCAATTCACTTTTTGGGTGAGAGAAGGGATTCCAATCATGCAATGGAAAATGAGACCTTCAGAGGAGAAGTGGAGAGATGGGGCAGAAATTTGGCACAGGGATGCAAATGGCAAGTCTATGATACCTCCTGGTCAACCAAAAGCTCTAAAACCAACTGAAGAAGTCAAGCAATTGGGATTGACTAAGGATGGCATCAATGACTACATCAAGCATTGGCAAACTAATTCAAATGAGACTAATCGTGCATTGATAGATTATTGGAAGAAGGTGATCAACTTGTTGGATGAGGTAGACACATCCTCAGAAGAGCTGAAAGAAGGGTGGTTCCCTAAAAGTAAGTGGAAAACATTAGCTGGTGCTGACGAAGATGATGGTACCATTAGTAGCATTGTGAAGGCATATGCTCCTCCTCAATCTGATAAACACTATGTTGGTCCTAAGAAGGATAGGCCAAAATATCTAGGCATGGATTATTATGAACCTTCTACTGACGTGGAGTGCCACCAATTTGTAGTAGTAAAACCAGCAGATCTAGAGACCTATCCAGTGTGGTTGGGATACACTATCTCGGATATTTGCAAAGAAGAAGGTGATGTTAACTTCAATAAGGTGCGCGTGGAATGGTGGTGTCCAGTACATCAGTTGAGTAATGTCACCGATAAAGAAAGATATTCAGATTGCTGGACAAAGAGGTGGAGGAGAAATCCTAGTGATCCTGATCTTTGGCTAGACATTGAAACCGTATTGTACTCGTGGACTCCAAAAACTATTCCAAGTAAAACAGCGAGAGTTACAATACCTCAGGATGTAAGGAATAAGGTTCTCATATCCTTGGGGATGCTGGTGGAAAAATGAAAAACTATGTAAAAATATTTTCTACATTACTATGCATCAATCATAGTTAATAAAAGTTGTGTACTACTTGAGCAGTGTCATATATGATTTTGTAATTTGAAGTTAAGGTGTGAATTTAAATTAAGGCGTGTGATTATATGTTAACGTATAGTGACTTTTATCAAATTACTAAAAAATTGCAATATGAAATTTGTCCCAAAATCAAGACATAATCCCAATTTAATTGGATGATGGTTCTAGAAAGTTTTTGTAGATGTTGCTTGGTGTTGGCAAGATGTAGGGTACAGTCAGTCAATCAATATGTCTTCTGTAAGGTGAATATGTTTTGCTTCTGTTTCACCTATTTCAGAGGCTGGTCTATATGATTATTCTTTCCTTTTTTTTTCTTTGTTCTCTGTTATTCTTCGTCCTTCTTTTTGTATAGCTCTTCATGAAACAATGCTTCCACTTTAGCCTTTTTCTCTACTTCTGATTCGTTCTAACCCTTCTGCATGTTGGTCTGCAGCTCCTAGATTTGCAGCTCCACACGGAGCTATTGCAGTGGTTATGAATGCTCATGGGATTTGTGTGCTTATTAAATGGGATGAGTTCGGGAGTTTAGATTGCTCGGCTTGCTACTGCAAAGAGATTAGAGGTGAGTGAGTATCAATCCTGTGGGAGGACTAGTTTCTAAGTGAATTTACAAGCTTTTAGAAGTAAGGTATTTTTAATTGTCGCATACACAAGACCCCCAAAAATAAACTACTATATTTAAACTAATCCTAGTTCATCGAAAAACCATGGTACATGTGGTTTTTTATCCATGAATTTATTTGATAAAAGAAAATTACATACCTTAGTGGTTTTTTTATATTGATAGTGGTGTCCCATAAGCTATCGTTTCTCGTGCACGTTAAACTTCCATCATATCATCATATCCTCCTATATATATTATAATGTTATAGTGTCGTGGATCACGCCCTAGATCGGGCGTCTAGAATTAACCTGAGCAAATCTGACGGCCCACACTGGACAAAAAAAATTTCTGTTATCGAAGGGCAAAGCCGTGTCACAGTGCACCTAATTCAGGTGAAACGAAGTTGGATTTGGAGGAACGACTTTTAACTTGTTGACAATGGTCTGTTTGGTTTCACGGCACTATGAGAAATAAATATGGATTCAAGAAGAGGGCATATGCAAGAACTAGGGTTTGTGCATTAGCAGGGCATGAGGCAGTGAAGAGAAGACCTTGAGACGGTTCTGGGCATCAGTTCAGTATTTGTTTTTTACAAATAAAAAGGTTTAGGACCCTGAAGAATGAATAGTGAGCCAAGGCAGGGCCAAAGAGGTCAAATTTGCAAGAAAGGGCTTTCAATTTGCTGGTAATGGCAATCAGATAATCAGATATACGGTCCAATTCTTCTGTCCAATCTTTAATCAATTTATCAAGCTTGGATACAAACATGACAGGTTTCATCTCTGTCCATGTGAATCTTCTATCTTTGTCAATTGCTAGGCGTAATTTATGTTCTTGAATTGCATGCAAAGGATGGATATAGTGTTCACAACAAGCAACTCTTTTTTGACATGCTCTTCCTTCTGGAGCTTTTTTTGTTTCTATTAGCCGTTAGGGGAGGGTGCCCTTATATCCCATGCTTAATTTTAACCTCCATAACTCTAGATGTCTGCTTCTCAATCCGGTGAAAGAGTTGCATAGAAATAAGAATATAGAGTGCTTGATGACAGCAAGGGATGGACAGGGGTAAGCTCCTTGAAAAATTCTTCGCATGATGCACCAAGTAATTATGCAAGGGATATTCTTTACTAGGGCATGTTTTCTTACTGTTGTAAGTCTGCAGTGTGCAGATATCTTCATTTGAAAGGGGCTCCATTGTCGGGTTGTCTAGAGACGTGAATGTGGTCATGGTGAGGCATCTATGATGTTAGAAATTAAATGTGGTGCCTCGGGTGCCTTTGTCTATCATTGCTTCAAAAGCTCAATATGAATCCGGCAAACATCTTAGTTCAAGTTTTGTTTTTGTGGATTTTTCATGTGGGTTTCTGCATATTGTTTAGGTTTTGGAGCCTGCCAAGCTGGGGCTGCCATGTTCGACATGGCTTATCCTAGAATGTGTATGCCTTCTCTGTCTCTATTCTGTGTTCAAATGTCTGCTAATTTTACAGTGATCCCAGGGCACCATTCTGAAGGTAACATGCATGGAGAAAATAGGGAAGATTAGAATATTCTTAGCTAAATGTTTGTCCTTCTGTTTGCTAGGTTTCTAAAAGATTAAAAACACACTTACCCCGCGTTTTGGTCCACTGTTGAAAAGTATAGTTTTCTTAGGTCCACATGTTCTTTATTCAGAGATTTCAAAAAAACCTACATGTAGATCTGTGGAGGTGTGGTTTTACTAACTAACGGTGTTGTTTTTTAAGTGGACAAGGAACATTCACTGTTATTTTTTTAAGGAGCTGTGGTTTTTGTTTTTTTAGGACGTGTGGTTTTTTAAGGAGGTATTTTTTTGTTAAAAGAACTGTGGTTTTTTCTTTTGAGGTAGTGGTGTTTTTAAGGAGGTGTAGTTTTTGGAGGTGTGGTTTATAAGTAAGTGTAGTTTTTTTTTTAAGGAGCTATGGTCTTTGTTTTTTAGGATGTGTGGTTTTTTAAGGAGGTATGTTTTTTGTTAAAGGAACTGTGGTTTTTTCTTTTGAGGTGGTGATGTTTCTAAGGAGGTGTAGTATTTGGAGGTGCGGTTTATAAGTAAGTGTAGTTTTTAAGGAGGTTTTTTCTAAAGGATGTATGGTTCTCTAAAGGGGTGTGGTATTTTAAGGTTCTTTATAGCCAATTTTGTAAGCATCATTATACAATCATTGCACTGCTTTCAAGCGAAATACTATATGGTGTTGATTTCGTACGTGCAAAATACAATTATGAGGGCTCTCGCTGCCCTACGTCACCCCCGTGTGAATATGCACCCAAACCAAAGGGGGTTTAAGGGGGATTTTAATTTAAATGTGTTGGACCCAATGGTTGTGTTAATTAATGTCAATGGTAGTTATGTGTTGGTTGTTATGGTTTGTGTTGAAAAAAAAAAAATTTGGCCCCTTCGGGGCCTTAGGGACATCACCCGGTGTGATAAAAATTTTAGAATTCAAACCAGAAAAAAAAACTAAAATTCATTTGAGGCTTTCATCACCTGTAGCTTTTGAATTTGATCACAATAAAACAAATAGAACATAAGTAAAAATTACCATAAAGATAGAGCAGATTGATCCCATTATTCTGAAAGTCATAAAGTTTGCAACACAAAGAAAACCCCATGTTATTATGCTACATATTGTTACTTCCGCTACAACTATTTCTCTTTCACAAATCCATATGATTTTGGATGCTCCATCTCTAGCTTAAAGGTAATGCATGATTCACCTTATGGCTCGATTAAAGTTCCAAACCTATAATATAAATGCATTCTTGTGGCCATTGTTTGACTGATCTGCGTGACATGGAAAAGGGTGTGAAATAATCCGCCTGTTGTGTGCATAAGAATCTGTTTGTTGATTGAAACTAAAGGCTGGCTGCTATGAACAATCCGGCAGCCAGGAATATCCAAGAGTTGGAAGCAAACAGAGGGCCTAAACTTGAATCAAAGAAATCTTAGGAAGGAAACAAAAGGGAGTTTTGCAGCACTACATTGTAGAATCAGAAAACCAATTTCTTGTAAAAAAAAACATTACGCTAACTGAAGAAACATTAAAAAACAAATACCTTTGTAAGTGTGAGCAAAAAATCTATCTCGTGGTAGTAAAATCCACTCCGGCAATAAGAATCCAAGAGTGCAAGTACACATGCATATGCACACATGCACACACATGCACACATGCACATGCACTTGCACTTGCACTTACACATGCACAATACACATGCACATGCACATGCACATGCACATGCACATGCATGTGCACATGCATACACATGCGCAGTGTTCATGCACAAACACATGCAGAGAAAGACAACAACCCTCGGATTGTTCCAACCAACGAAAATCAACGGCCCATAAAGGGTGCACTCTAGAAATACTATTTAGTACACCTCAACGAATACAACAATGAAATCATAGAAAAACCATGTGAAAAAACGTATAAAAATCTAAAAGTAACCCCCTGTTATTGTGCTACATATTGAAGATCCCAAAATTGAATTGAACTGAATTTAAGTTTAACATCCATGGGGACCAATAATCCATGAGAGAGAGAGAGATAAGAGAGAGAGAGAGAGAGAGAGAGAGAGAGAGAGAGAGAGAGAGAGAGAGAGAGAGAGAGAGAGAGAGAGAGAGAGAGAGAGAGAGAGAGAGAGAGAGAGAGAGAGAGAGAGAGAGAGAGAGAGAGAGAGAGAGAGAGAGAGAGAGAGAGAGAGAGAGAGAGAGAGAGAGAGAGAGATGAAATGAAATGAAATCTATTATTCCATCTTCGAGACCACCAGGTCTATGACAGGGATGCTTTTATTTATTTTTTCAATGCAATTTATATAGAGTAGTTGGCGAATGTAAAGAAGAATAAAATTAGTTTTAATGGCGAATATATTAAATAATCCATTTCTTTTCATCATTATTTGGCGAATTTTTGTTGTTAAAGCTTTATAATTCATTGTAAGCAAATACATTTATAACTTTGCTCAAACAAGAAATGGGGTTTGAATTCAAGGCACAAAAATAGAAGTCTTTATGGAGGAAGTCTAGCATTTCTAGGTCATTATCCCATTCTAAAATCAAATTGATCCCATGAAATACATTATCTACAAATGCAACAAGGAAAACTCTATCAACTCACATAAATCTCAAGGAATAACTTGCAGACAATCTTGTGATGCTCAAAAGCCGGTGTTGGTACGAATTAGAACGAATATATATTTTTTATCGCAAGAAGCTATATAATTGGGGGCGAATGCGCTCTTGTCCTAGGTTCGATTACATGGCGAATGTCTTCTTGGAAGGACAGCTTCGTATCAATTCAGGGCGAATATTCAAATAAAAAATGTGATATGTAACCTACTAAACATTCGTAAGAAATTTTTGAAAATCCCTAAAAATTCATCTTTTGCGAATATTCGCCACTAAAAGCATCACTGGTCTATGAGACGTTTACAAGTTACATTCAAAATTATAAAACAAGTCATCCAGTGCGTCTTCTGAGAGTAACACACTGGGCTCCTCTATCTCAATCTCTCGTACCTTCTGATTTTTCAAACAAGCATCTCTATGTTTAAGAATGTCAACAATATATCCCCCAATGGATGCCCCTGGGTACCGAAAGAACTCCTCAAGGGAGGTAGCACTGATCCCATGTATGACTCTTAAGTCTGAATAAGCACGGCAACAAAGTAAGATATGAGCCTCATCCTCCACCACACCGTCACTACACAAGTTACAACGTCTAAGATCATGAGCGATGTCTGCCCATCTCCCTACCTCCACACCAAGATGGTGCGAGCTTAACCGGATCCTCGCAATTGCTTGCCTATGCTTCATAGATATGGGTTCACTAAGATCTTCATACGCCTTCAATGTGGGATTCATCGAGTCCGATAGTACTCTTTCTTTCATTTTGGCGTGACTCCATGTCTTAGTGAGAACACTCTTCCGAACCCATCCCTCAATATCTTCCTGATTCATCCGCAATTCGTGGAATATCCATCCCCATTTCACCAGCCATCTACTAATATCCGCGATACCAACCTTTGTCACTACTCTCTGCAAAGCAATTCTTGGCAAGCTATTCACGGGCATATCATATAAAACCTTATGCAGATAACGTAAGGTTTTGCAAAGAACTTCAGCTTCAAGGGGTATCATCCCGCACTCTCCTAACATCATATCATATGGCGTTTGCATTTTAGTGCCCAGTTCCGTCCGTGTGAAAAAATTTCTTTTGTATTTTTTCCACCTTTTTCCACCCATCATTAGCGAGGCCTGACCCCCAGGCTTCACAACCATACAGTATAACCGTTTGTACCAATACTTTAAAGAGCATGCGTTTCATTTCAAAGTTCCAAATGTCAGCATTCACACACCTTCTCTGCATTGCATATAGTGCCTTTAAGCCCGCACTCACTTTATGTTCGACCGCCTGATTCCAATTCGGACTTTTGTCTACAGTCAAACCCAGATACTTATAGCTTTCAACGACCTCAACTTGCTTACCCTTGTAAAATAGCCGCACATGATCTGTTTTATTCGCTCCAAACCTGCATACTTTTAGCATCACAAAAACCGGCAAGCACATCCAAATGTCTTTGCATCCCCTGTATGCTCCGAGATAGCTTTCCCCTCTCTCTCTCTCCCCTCCATCTCTCTCTCTTCTTTCCCCTCTCTCTCTCCTCTCTCTTCTTTCCCCTCTCTCTCCCCTCTCTCTTCTCTCTCCTCTCTGCTCTCCTTTCTCTCCCCTCCCTCCTCTCTTTCTCTCTCCTCTCTCTTTGTCTATCCCTCTCTTCTATCTCTCCCCTCTCCCTCTGTCTCTCTTCTCTCTCCTCTCTCTTCTTTCTCATCAGCATATAGCAAGAGCATAAGTACATACCCATTCATGGATGTACCATCTCCTCCATGTGCTCTTATCCACCCCTCCAGCTGATCTATGAACAATCCAAACAAGGATGGCGACAAAGGACACCCCTGTTTGACTCCCATATTACTCTCTCCTACATCATCACACATTCCAACAAAAGGGAAAGAGAGTTGCACGAGTACTTTTTTATAAAGAACACTTACCGCATGCCTAAGCCCCATCGGGATGCCCAAATCTACCATCCTATGCCACAGATTTTGCCTATTCACCATGTCAAAGGCCTTGCTGAAATCCACAAATACAGCATATAAAGGTTTCCTTTTTCCCACCACTGAATCCATCATAGCACGAAGGGTGACCAAATGGTCGGTTGTAGACTTTTTAGGTCTAAAGCCCGCTTGGCCTATTGCTCTAGCATTGTGACCCTCTGCCTTGATTGTTTATCTTGCCCTCAAGTATAGAGGCATACGGTTTTTATGTAAAGGTCGCCAACCATAATGGTACGGTAGTTACCCGGATCAGATGCATCCCCTGACTTGTGCAATGGCACAACCCTATTAACCTGCCAGGCCCTAGGAAACCCATCTCTCAAAGCCATATTGAACATGTCGACCAGCCTATTCGTAACTGCTTCTCCAGCCCACTTAAGCATTTCGGCCTTAAGGCCACAAGCATCTCCCGCTTTGCCATTAGCAAGTCTCTTGAGTCCCACCTGAACATCCTCCAGAGTAAAGGTAAGCATATCATCCATCTCACATGTCTCTTCGGCCATCTTATCCTCAACTCCATGGACATGGTATAAATTCATGCTCCATTAGTGCCTCCGCTTGCAACACATTACCCCCATGCTTCAAGGGTTTAAGCCTATTCCAAAATTTCTTTGGATCAACCAGCAGTTCTTCCACCATTCGCCTATGTTTACGATGTAAATATGCCTTCTTCTTATTTTTGACCAGCTTGGTATACACTTTCCTTTCCTGTACTAATAGCTGCCCCTTGTGCTGCTCTAAATTTTTGCCTCTGTTGTTTACATTCCATGTCAAACCATCCATTACATGGCAGCCCCCTCCGTTGCCGGTGGGATACAAAACATTCATTCGCTGATTCAAGCAAAACCCTAGACAATGCCTCACTCATATCCCCTACTGATGTGGGCCATGCAAAAGATGCCATTTTCTGCTCGCATATCTCGCTATATTCATGAGCTTTATCATACTTGAGAGACATCCATTTACCTTTATATGTATCTTCTTGCTGCCTATGATGCCACTGTACATGAAGTTCAATGAGCAAAGGTACATGATCCGAGCTTTCATTCTCATCTCCAATGCGTAAGCTAATAACATGTTTTGCAAAAGTAGGTTTGGCAATAACATAATCCACCACACTAGCATTTTTACAAGTGCGCTTACCAGAGCCTGGGTACCTATCCGTGCCATTGAAGATCACCATCTCAAAACCACTACACATATGTAAGACATGACGCCCCTGCGGTGTCAGCCATTTCACATTGTCTTCTGATGTTCTGCTCCATCCAATTGTCTTCAGCTCAGTATCATCCAGCATTTCCAACCATTCTGCTTCTCCATCTAGGCCCACCAAAGCTGCTTGATGGTTTCCCGTATGCCCATTAAAGTCTCCTAATAATAGCACTTCCCCTGCTAAACCCAAAGCTAGAGAGAGAGAGAGAGAGAGAGAGAGAGAGAGAGAGAGAGAGAGAGAGAGAGAGAGAGAGAGAGAGAGAGAGAGAGAGAGAGAGAGAGAGAGAGAGAGAGAGAGAGAGAGAGAGAAAGAGAAATGAAAAATCTATTATTCCGCCTCGAGACCACCGTGTCTATGAGACGCTTACAAGTTACATTCAAAATTATAAAACAAATCATCCAAGTCGTCTTTCGAGAGTAACACACGGGCTCCTCTATCTCAATCTCTCGTACCTTCCGATTTTTCAAACAAGCATCTCTATATTTAAGAATGTCAACAATATATCCCCAATGGATGCCCCCTCGGTAAAAAAGAACTCCTCAAGGGAGGTAGCACTGATCCCATGTATGACTCTTAAGTCCGAATAAGCACGGCAACAAAGTAAGATATGAGCCTCATCCTCCACCACACCGTCACTACACAAGTTACAACGTCTAAGATCATGAGCGATGTCTGCCCATCTCCCTACCTCCACACCAAGATGGTGCGAGCTTAACCGGATCCTCGCAATTGCTTGCCTATGCTTCATAGATATCACTACTTGCACATCTTTTGGGGTCATGCACCTTGGTTTTTTAGGAAGTATGGAAGCCTAGCAGTGTGGAGTGCACAAGACATGGAGAAGTCACATAACAAGCTAAAATAGTCTTTCATCGTAACACTCAAAGAGGGGGTGGAAATGAGGGAACCAACCCTCTAAGACAGATGACAGAGTGGTTTTATAGAAGGGCGATGGCTAAATACGACAAGAAGGTCGCTTTAAGGAGCAACCCAGAAGTCGTAAACACCATTGGCATAATGCTGAAGAGAAAACGGAAACTTGCTTGGCAATATTCTAGGGCCCCACTAGCATCACAACAGTGGAGATCTAAGAGACAAAGAATCGGTAAAGTATACTTGTAATGTGTAGTATGTTCACACGACGCGGAGTACTTGCCTCCAACCTCGCTTTTTACTAACCGTAGCTTCGGCGTCGCGGTGATCTTATTTGGATCATAATGGCTAACAAGTTGGAGTTCGCTATTGCTTGCATTTATGTGGCTTCGCGTCGTGTGATGCTTTACAAGATAATAATAAAAAAAGTTTACTTTTGATTAAAGTTGTGAAAATTGTTACATTCAAAAACAAAATACAACGACTCATTGTTGCTCCAGTGCGAGCTCTTCTTCATTATCTTCATCATCATCATCAGCTTCATCCTCGTCTTGGTCTTCGTCTCTTCTCCTCTCCTCAAGCCAGCAATCATCCTATCCAAACGTTCCTCCAATCTATCCACCATCTCTTTGTACATGTCCCGCTCCTGTCCCACTACCACAACATTTTCTTTCTCATTTAAATTAGCAACCTCGTTCTTTGTCATAACCACCTCGCAGAAGTTGTTGGGGCATAACCTTCCCCTCCTGTCCAGCCTTCTGTTCAATCGCCTGATATGCCTCTCCTGGCTACGAAGCATGAGAAGGTTGAATTCATTTTCTTCTTCTTTCTGCTGAATTGTAACAGCATTTCTCTTTAGAAGATCGTCTTGCTCCTTCAACCTCTTCATTAGAACACCCAACACTATGTCGGGGAAGGAGTTCTATCCTCGGCGTTTTCCCCTTATCAGCGGTAGAGGATGTGGAGGCCATAGATGACAAATGGGAGGGACGTTAAGATTGTAGAAGCGAAGGGAGCGAAGACTCTATCTGGCAGAAGGAGCACAATGCAAGAACCTCAATTTATACATATTAGCGCTTGAATATATTAAATACTGGTATTTTGTTGTCACACGGTCGAAATGGATTCTGTCATTTGTCCGCTAGAACACATTAATGGTAATCGTCCATTTGGAACACATTAACTATTCTAAGTACAATCGTATCACATCACACGAGATCTACACCGCGCTTTAAAAGCTTATGAAGGGTTTCGCTTCATGTGATCCATCTTGTCATTCTCTACCACAGATATTGAAAATTAAAAATAGGAAACGTAATATCGCGCACATTTTTCAAAACTTTTTCCATTGCGAAACAAAATAATTACAAACATTAAAAGGCGGGCCCCTCTAGGGAGGGGCCTCGATGCCTCGATCGCGGGCAAGCTCTTCCCGGAGGGCACCGATTTTTTTTCGCTCCTCCAACATGATTGCACGCCCCACAACCACGTTCTCATACTCTGCAACCTTATCTTCCGCTCATCGAAGTTGAGCTCGAGGGCAGCCTTGCCCGCTTGGGACGATTACGCCCTAAGCCCTCTTAGAGGTTAGATCTCGTGGCCGCGCAATTCGCGGTCTATGGTAGCCCGCTGATTGTCGCAAGACTAAAAATCACCTCCCTATAGAAGGCGGCCTTGTCCTCTGCCATAACCGGCTTGGCGGCGTCTTCATCATTCTTTTTTTTCGTAAAGGGAATCTGTTCCTCAGCTTCATCACGAATGTTCTTAATTTGCTTCACCAGAACTTGAGACAAGATCTCGGCAGGGATGGAACTGGAGCTGGAGGCCATTGAAAGAGATGAGAATGAAGGGGAGATGGCTGAGGGCGGATGTGGTAGAACAGGAGATGGCGGATAGGAGAAGACAATGGCGTCCGACGTTTTATATAGAAACTACAAATACGTTGGAATCTACGGTTGCGAGTACCGATAAAGTCTGTGTAATAATCCTACGAGGCGAAATTATAGCATGCAATTAGGCAACGGTAGCCTATGTGGGATCCGTCAGATCCTATCCGTACGGTATACAGGCCCATCTAATCAATCCTTTGGTCGTACAAAAGACGGTGTTATTGTGGCAGCGCATGCCACGTCCTTGGTATGACGTTGTCATCCGCATGCCACGTATGTGAGTAGACGTTGTCATCCACATGCCACGTGCTTTGAGTGCTGGCGCTTGCCAAACCTAGATATGACTAATTCGCATTTACCTGCAAGATATCACATAATCTAGCTAGATGTTTGTGTTACCACAGCTCGGAGCTTCTTCTCCATTTCTTCTAAAGCCTGCGAAATATTGTGGGCAGTTTCAACTGCCTCGGCCCTGCAGCTAGTCGCCTCTTGGTACATGGCGAATGTTTCGGCGATCTCAATGTCTCGCTCATGCAGGAGCACCCTCGTGAAGGCTAATCTGTCGACCGCGTCAATATTCTCGGCGACAAGACGACTGTTTTGATCGTGGATCTCTTTGAATCTCTTCATCACCACTGCAAGGGTGATGTCCACGGGAGCTCTTGGCACGGGGGAGTGCTATCTTGGCGTGGTCACTTGCTAGAGGAAGATGGAGATGCCATCGGAGCGAGAAGCTCTGCCATAGCCTCTGCCTTCAAAATGTCGGGACCTTCTATCAGAGCCATGAAGCATGCAGCAGAGACATGAAGGAGAATATATAGTGGGCCAAATAGGCACTATCATGCTGAGCTCAAGGAGAGGGAAGATATGCCATTTAGCATGATAATTACAGTAGAATTGTGCTAGATTTCGCTGAGCAGAGATCTGCAGAGCTGCAGAGCATATTTTGCCCAGCTACAATCATGTACATATTCGGTTGATTTTTCTATGGAGCGCCCAATGCTGAGCTTCTTGATTTGCGGTGGCTTCAACCTGATTCTGAGCTTAGGCCTTTGCTCCTGTTTTAGCTAATGCATGGGCCTACGCTTGCTATGGATGCCGCGAAGCTGTCTTAGATGCATAGTTTGTATGAGATTTCAGAAAGAGCGAGTTGTTACGCTCATAAGAGAGCCTACTCTCACGCGTTTTGTGGTCCCAATTTGCCCCAATCTCTGCTCTTTAAGTGTGCCGAAGTAGGCCCTAAACATTTGAGTTTTTCCCATCTTTGTGTTTACCCTGCCATCGCAAATAGCAAGCGCCATAAAGAGATTATCCTGCTCAAACCATCGCAGAAGCTCCGCCATGCAAAGCCGGAATAGCATACATTGCATGTTTTTCAGAGATCTGGGAGGAAATATTTAGCCTTAATTTGTTAGAAGAGAAAACAACCTTGATCGCCATGGCTATGGAGTTTAACCAAAAAGGAAGAAAAACGAATAGATCACTGATTTGAACCGCATAGCCGGCCTCGTCGCCGGAGCCTCACGAGAAGCTTCATCCGCACGAATTCGGTCTAGGACACGTGTTGTGCTCAAGTTTTTTTCTGAGACGGAAATATTAGCCTCAAACAAAAAATAAGACTGCTTTATATATGTTAGGAAAAGCATATGAATGTACACTCAAACCAAATATAGCATAACTACTGTAAGTTGAATGCATATTGTTTTCTCAACCGCTATGGTCAATGTTAGGTAACTAGTTGTTTAGAAGAAACATATGTAGAATCACAATGCGTGATTAACATATTGGTAACTATTCGGCTTGATCGAGTTGCAAATGTTATTGCAAAAATGATATAAATGTGTGCCTTTACATATCATTTGCAACATATAATATGATCACAAAATAAAATACGGCTGCAAAAGTGCGAACACTTATATCTCATAAATGCCATTCTACAAAATGCTTAACTCCCATAAGCTATGGCTTCACGTGGACGTCAAAGTACCATCTATCTGTCTATCTGTCTCTTCGTTCCATTTCAAGTATAGCTAGATACTATAAGTATGCTACAACTTCATGGTTGCCGCATAGAACCATATTTATGCCCGACAATATCATGGATCCATTAATAATTTAATATTATATTTGATATTTGGTTTCAATTGGGTAAATATGATATCCCATTAAGCATTAGGTATCTCATATGAAGAGGGGGCCAAATACCTATCAAGAAAGAAACTAACAGAAAATTTCATTCAATTTGCAAATAATTATCCCATCCGTAAATGCAAATTAAAAGAAATCCAGGCCATGGAGCCAACCACGATGAACTAAGGCCACATTTTTTAAAAAGAATGTTGATTAAAATTGTTCAGCAGGCGTAGCAATTTTTGGTGTCTCGACATTTCTGCATTTCCATCCACGATTTTGCTATGTTTTACCCGCGATTCTGTTGTTCTTATCCCCAATTCTGTTGTTTTTTAATCCCCTAGATTTCTTTAAACCTGCCTTACATTCAGTGAAAGACCTTCTACTTGCAATTTAGGGCTGTTGGATAGGCATATTCACCCCTTATTCCTTAATCTACACCGTACATAAAGTTCCTCATTTGTGGGGTATGCAAATACAAAATTTGCTATACTGTATAACAAGATTCGCAAAATACTATAAGATTTCAAGCGAAATACTATATGATGTTGATTTTTACGTGCAAAATACAATTATGAGGGCTCTCGCTGCCCTACGTCACCCCCCGTGTGAATATGCACCCAAACCAAAGGGGGTTTAAGGGGGATTTTAATTTAAATGTGTTGGACCCAATGGTTGTGTTAATTAATGTCAATGGTAGTTATGTGTTGGTTGTTAATGTCAATGGTTGTTATGTGTTGGTTGTTATGTGTTGGGGATTTAATTTTTATATGTTGGATGTTAATGGTCTGTGTTGCAAAAAAAAAAATTTGGCCCCTTCCGGGCCTTAGGGACGTCCCTTAGGGACAAAAATTTTAGAATTCAAACCAGAAAAAAACTAGAATTCTCGGAGAGAGCTTTCCAAAAAACCAAATTTCTCTCCTAGAAAGATCTCGGAGAGAGCTTTCCAAAGCAATAAAAATCATCTCAAACAGAGCTCTGGATCAAAAGTTATGATAAGAAATGTGTTGCCGGCGGGAAACTGCACTACGTGCACCCTTCAAGCCCTTCATGTGCCCATTATGCACCACACACACAAAACGAGGGCTTTTGTTGTGAGCCATTGGTTGTTGACCATTATGCACCACATGCACAAAAAGAGGGCTTTTGTTGTGAGCCATTGGTTGTTGATCATTATGCACCACATGCACAAAAAAGGGCTTTTGTTGTGAGACATTGGTTATTGACCATTGGAAAAAAAAAAAAAAAAGCTAAAATCAATGGCTCAGAAATGGTGCACTCTAGATGTACGCATTAGTACATCCATTTGAATACATCACGAAATCATAGGAAAACCTTAGTGAAAAGCGTACAAAAACACAAAGAAAACCCCCTGTTATTATGCTACATATTCTCCAGGCAACGAGAGCTGTTGGATAGGCATATTCACCCCTTATTCCTTAATCTACACCGCACACAAAATTCCTCGTTTGTGGGGTATGGATCTATAGAAATTGTGATACTGTATAACAAGATTTGCAAAATACTATAAGATTTCAAGCAATATCTATATATAATAATAAAGGCGTTTTAGGATAGTTTGTGCGCGATCTTGCCCGTTGAATTTTTTTAATTATTTTTTGCGCAATCTTGCGCGTTGAATTTTTTTTAATTATTTTTATCCCTTCGATTTATCTGCTCTAGACTTTACAATTTTTGTTGTACACCGTTCGATGTTCGATGGTAAAAGCGGTTTGAAAGCGCTGCACCCGGGTTCGGGTTCATGGAGCGGTTCATGCTGCGAGCAGACTATTCATTCCTCTCATTCATCTCGGCACTTATCCTGTCGACCAAAGTCCTCTCAGTTCTTCGTGTTGTTTTGTGCCGACTGCATAGTGTAGGTCATTCGGTGGCTATATTGCTACTTTGTTCAGAGCAGACCATTTCTTGCAAATCATTTTTTTTTTTGTTACGTGCTTCCACCGATTTGAATGAACCGTCTTTCATCAGAAGGTCGTTGCTCCAACAGTTTGCTTAATGTGCCAAGAGTTTCCCTTCAATATCTCATTTCTTCATCATGTCTGGCAGTAGATCTAAGGCCAAGCAAAAGCCGTGTTCAAGACTATCAGAAGCAGGCTTCAGTGCCCTGTGGGTTGATTGGGAAGGTACTTGCTTCAAATGTTGAGATCCTTATGTGAAGCATAACAATTACTTGTCTTATTGCAGATAACCTGGTAGGAAAGGGAGGCTATTCAAAAGTTTACAAGGGTTCTCTTCCAGATGGGCGGTTAATTTGAAAAAAGCAAAGGATGATAGTGAAGAACAAGGGGAAAGAGACTTTTGATGAGCTTGGAATTCTTGGGCATATTTCTCATCCAAATACCAACGCTCTACTTGGTTTTGCATTGAATATGGCGGTCTTCTTCACGGTCTTGCAACTGGTTTGGGTAATTTGTAATTGTATATTTTTCGGGCATAGCTTTAACATACTATTCCAGGTCCTAATGCACAGCTATTCAATTGGCATCTCAGATTTAAGGTGGCAGCAGGAGTGGCATGTGGTCTTCATTATCTTCACAAGAAGTGCTAAAGACGGATAACTCACAGAGATATTAAGACATCAAATATCCTTCTTGGAATAGCATTTGAACCACATGTGTGACCTATCACTCTCTTTTCCTTTTAATAAAAATTTGGTTACAGGGGAATTTATGCTTTTTGCTCCTCTCAAAAATACATCCAAATTGTATTCGTCTTCTATATATTCTACAACTTAAAGCTTTTGTTCTGCTGCCTGATATAGGATCATGGAATGCCAGGTTGCTGCACATGATCAACAAAACCAAGGCACTTGAAATTCTTTAGCAGATACATCAAGATGTTATCTTGCTAGACAGTCTTGTGTGGTCTATGCTTCCAAACTCGAGGATATCTCACTACATCCTAGGTGGGTTGTTGCATATGATCAAGAAAACCAAGGCACTTGAAATTCTTTTGTAGACACGTCAAGATGTTATCTTGCTAGATAGCCTTGATGCATCAAGATGTTAATTTTCTAGACAGTCTTGTGCGATTTATGCTTCTAAACTCGAGGATCTCACTACATCCTAGGTGGGTTCTTCATTTTGGACTCCCCCTTATAAGTTTGAGGGCGATTCCAACAGGCTTTTGCCGCATTCATTATGTTTTCTCTTCATACGAGGGTCAATATATGCAGGTATTAGCCACAAGAAGTGGCCTGCTGGTAAGCAGAAATTTACTCATGATTTGTAAAGGCAATTGAATGCATCATCGCATTCATAATTTTACTCAGGGATTGGCTGCTATTGATCATGCTATATTCAGGTGAATTCAGCTTGGAACTCTTAATGCAAATGAACAGATCCAGTTGCTAGAGATTTTCCAGAACTTATGAACTTTACATGCCCCGGATAACACAAATTTATGCTATGCAGTCCGGATATCAATAGTATATGACTTGAGCAAGCTTTCTTAAAAGATTTGCCTTTGGCGAGAAAAGACATTGGTGCTAAAACCGAATCGCTTTCGATGCATGCTCGAGAAGAAATTGGGCACCATCCATAATCTCATAGGTACAACATGCAACAGAATGGTTCCAGGTAAGCATGTTACAGCAAAAACCAAGGCTGCATATAATAAAAAAAAAATCCAAGCACTTGAAATTCTTTGGCAGATGCATGAAGATGTTATCTTGCTAGACATCCTTGATGCATCAAGATGTTGCCCTGCTAGACAGTCTTGTGCGATTTATGCTTCTAAACTTGAGGATATTTCAGTACATCCTAGGTGGGTTCTTCGTTTCGGCCGCACCATATAAGTTTGAGAGCGATTCCAACAGCCTTCGGCACATTCATTATGTTTTCCCTTCATGCAGGTCAATATATGCAGCTATTAACCTCAAGAAATGGCCTGCTGGTAAGCAGAAATTTACTCACGATTTGTAACAATCATCGCATTTATAATTTTATCCAAGGATTGGCTTCTATTGATTATGCTATATTCAGGTGAATTCAGCTTGGAACTCTTAATGCAATTGAACAGATCCAATTGCTAGAGATTTTCTAGAACATTATCCCATGGAAGCCCCACAGATTTGATTCAATCACATCTTGAGAAGTATTTCTCTTTCTGTTGTCATTTATTTGGATTGGGATGATATTTGCTAGAGCCAACACATGGCATTCTGCAAAAGATCTTAACTGCATCCGTCACTCGGCCTTCCTTGTAAAGTTCAACAAGTATAATAACTCCATCAGTTTCTACAGACTTGCTTGAAGGGCATCGTGTGGGTTGATGCTTCAGAACCTAGAAGCTGAAGAATTTGCAATACCTACTAATACTGGATGGTTCATTTCAGCTTGTATCGAAACCTCTTGACCCAACATTAAGAATCAAAAGCCAAGATGTTTTGTTGTTGCACTAAAAGGGCTCCAACGTTTTCACAAATGGAAGACATGACAGCTGGAGAGTTAATTTACAAATAGGCCGTTAGTGGCCATTTTACACAGTTCCTGTAGACATACATTGACCTAGAAATGATGGTGTCTTCAGCAGAGCATTGGCATGGCTCTGAGCAAATGTTATACGGATGCAGCGATTCGCAATGAAGGCCACAATAGAGTATGTCTTTTTCCCAACGATAGCAGGTAGCAGAAAAGTATGTCATTGGCAAACGGGGAACTCATAGGAAGGCGACTATGGAAGCGAGTTTCTGGGGTATGGATATACGTTTATGCCATTTGTGTATTGATCATCTTATGTTTAGAATATAGATGTCCTGTAATACGAACGAATTTCGACAATGCCCTTTCTTCATGCAAAGTTGTTTCCTTCTAAGAGGAAACGATGGATCTGCCTTAAGCAGAGTTTGACTATTTCTTCTGCATATATTTTGGAGAAGGTTTGAACAGATTCTAAATTCACCTAATATCTTTTTAATAATGCATATTCGTATCTAATCCAAAAGGAGATATCTGCTGCCGGTAGCTACCTCAAGAGATTTAAAGCATGCTAGCTCTTCTTTGTTTTCCTATACATGTTCTGCATCCTATTGTCATGTATTTTAGGTGTAATGTTATTCTTGACAATGGTAAGATTACAATGCACGACAAATAAGATCTCTACCTTGATAAAGCAGAATTTCTTTAATTTTCCACCTATGTGAATACTAACGCAGGTCTTCTAAGGTTTTTATTCCTTTGCACGGATGAGTTCAAGCAATGACAGATAAGTTTTAGACTATTTAGTATTTTTGCTCTTTCCAATTTTATAATTTTACATACAGGCTGAGATGTGTCATACAAGTCTGAGAAACTCGGTAAAACTGTCTGATGTGTAGAACGACTGTCTAGCTCTATTGAGTCTAAGGCCCCTCTTCTTTCTAAATGACAGACTATAAGAACTTAATGTCCGCAGCAAGAAGCTTTTTCTTTTCAGAGAGATACTTCATTGCATATTCCTGAATATTTCTTAGTGTATTTTATGCGCAACATTTTAACGAAATAACAACATACTCCACATGTCAAGAACTTCTATATGCTTATTCAAGAAGGAAATGGATGCAAATTGACAGGCCTGCACGGGAACTTACTGAATATTAGGTAATCCTCTTTAAGGCCAGAAAAACTTCTATGGTATAACTCTGATGATGGTGAGACTCAGTTCAAATGAGGTCACATTTTTTTATATAATTACGGAGGTCTTTCCAAGGCATCAATTTGCAGGAGCGCCATCTTCTTCTTCTTGATTTTGTTGCACTTGCCTCCACAATTTGTAGGCACTACAAGGATGTATGTTTTGAAATTGATTCAGGGATTCATACTAAGAGGATACACAATAGGGATATATAGCAAGTATGTTAGTTCTATGTGGTAATCTTGAAAGCCATGACAAGATCATACAAAGATTGGAGATCTTGTGCAATATCATAAACCGAGAATACTATGCAATATCGGACATGTTTATGCCAAGATTGAGTGGTGTGTTCTCGCCAAGCATGAGGCAAGAAATATGGTTTTAAAGGTGCAAACCCTATTTTAGGTCACCAGTGTCAAAATGATCTTCCATATTAAGGGAATCGATGCATGCCCCATGGTATCAAAAAGGACCTCAGTTATTCCATCCAAGGGGGTTGTAAAGGCTGCTTGAGGACTGCGGTCTTTGGCACTCTTCTTGGACCAGCTTGCTCGTGAGGCTCGGGAAACCTCAAGTGTAATTGTTGGTTGATAAATTCTTTATTCTTTTATTACATTTTACCATATTAAGTTCTCTATTCTTTTAAAAGTAATATTCTCAGCAGAGATTTAAGTTATATGTTAAACTTTCAAATGTTATACACCACTATCTATGGCCACAAAAAATAATAAGGCCACTTTCACGTATCTGAAACTTAAGAGTTCGAAACTTATGAGTTCGTGTATTACACACCTCTATTTTTGTTTGCATCATAAATTGTGAAACCATTAGAATAGTGGATTATATAGCCACCATTATTGTGCCTTGAAAATTTTGTTACAACACTAAATAAATGCAAAAGGAATGTAAGTTGAGAACACATTATTTTGCTTTGTAGGTCCCATCCACAAGCAATTTAGGCATTCCTCGTACTTTTGCTTCCATTGCATTGTCTTTTGATTATGTCCTTGGGTTTGTTCTTTGGCATGAACAATATCTATTTTTTGCTTTAAGTGATAACATCCATATTAGGCACGACCATCCCCTAATATAGTACAGAAACAACAGAGCAATGGCTGTTTGCCTTATTACCCATCGTCGCCTCTCACAAAACTCCGCCTTTATAGCCCACGAGTTGCCTCGCGATAATGTGCATAAACAAATTATCACATCTATTTATTTCTTTTACCACAAAATAAAAGAACAATTCCATATATAGTTCTATTATTAAAAAAAAAATGTGGATGTAAACTCATTATGAAATGTTTTACAATCAACATGTAAAAAATATGTAGAAAATGATGCATGAACCTTTAAAGAACAATCACTTCCAAATCATCCAATGACTCGACATTGGTAAGCACTAAATTATAACTAAATAACAAGTCAAATAAATGCACGCATCTTTACAAATCCCATTTGCAGGAAGATGTGATTGTCGAGGAACCCATGTACATGATGTCGACAATTACAACATCAAAGACAACAAACAAACAACAACACACAATCAATAAACACCTAATCATAGAAACAACTGATCTACAAGCATTAGCCTTCAAAAATTCCATTTCCAGGGACATATGGTTTTGCAAACAATTTCTTGGTTTTGCAACATAACTCAATAACAATACATCTAAAAGCATTAACCTCCCCATTTGCAGGAAGATGTGGTTATTGAGGAACATATACACAAAACAACATACACAACAACAACTCACCAGTGGTAAGTAGCATATGAAAGCATTAACTTCTACAAATACCATTTGGTTTAACGTTTAATAGACTATGCACGCATATAGGTCCTCGACCAACAAGGATGCCAATCTACAAGAAATTATCGACAAATATTAACATTCATTGTCGCAAAGAGAAATATACATTATGCAAACGTTCCATGATATCCTCTAGACTCCAACAAAGAAATCACTTTGAAAAAGTGCCGATGAGAGCTAATGGTATGGTAGCCTTGCAAGATAACATGCAAAGTTGAGACACAGATACGCCGGCATAATGAATGTAAGACGATATAGGGCTCTTAAAGGATAATTTTAAACTTCAATTTATATGAACGACCATATATGCCCAACTAGGCATTCTCAACCATATCTTAATTAGTCTTTAAATTCAATCATGACAAAAAGCCCAGCAACGCTGGGCACTTTTTCTAGTACTATATAGTGTTGATTTTGTACATGCAAAACATAATTATAAGGGCTCTCGCTGCCCTACGTCACCCCCCGTGTGAATATGCACCCAAACAAAAGGGGGTTTAAGGGGGAATTTAATTTTAATGTGTGTAATGTAATGGTTTGTGTTATAGGTTAAAAAATTTTTTTGCCCCTTCGGGGCAATGAAAATTGTCTATGAATGTTGTGTACATCGCTATAGGTTCTTGTGCCTAAGACAGTGTGTTCCTTATCTCTAAAAGAGTGGTTTCCAACTGAAGAAGAGCAAACAAATCCTGTGAAACCTAAATATTTCAGTCTAAATATTTTGAAAGGGAATAAAAACATGCCTCAACCATACGCACAACTAATACAAGGCTTGCATTAAGAAGTCAAATTTTGAAAAAAGGATATGGACCAAGCTAACAGATAATACACATAATAAATATGTAGGAAAATCTTAGTTGAAGAAACATGTCCAAAAATAGGCATGCATACAAAATTGCAGGCTAAATTCTCAGAACATATCCAAATGAAATGGATTGTAATGGATACAGATCAAAAGCCTTCATGGCCGAAGATGTGCCCAGAACAGGTTGAAACCAAATAGTCCATGGCAAAGAATAGATGCACCAACTGAAATGCCCAAAAAAGATAAGACCCAAGGAAGCCTCTGATTCATAAGTGAAACCAATCTGCAGCTATTAGTCTTCTTTTCTAGAATATCCACTACCTCTTCTGTCTAGCCCTTGCATCATCGAAATTAGCTACCATAGATTGTATCTGAGGTTCTAGCTCTTCTGAAAGGAAGCCTCTGTATGAGCTTGCATGAGCTTGCATGCAAACATTTGCCTAGCGACAACGGCTCCATAGATGGCGAACCAAACATGAGACAATGGTATGATCTCTGATCTGCAATCAGACTGGAGGTTATGATGTTCAGAGAGATTAATTGCCACACATTCGTGAGTCCCCGAAAGGCTGCCAGAATAGTAAAGACGATTGTGGTCCTAAACAAATGTGACACACGATGCAAACCGATGATCAACAAAGATGTGAGAAAGATCTGTGAGAATGAAAATGAGGCTCCACTCTGTATCCAATTTCCAAAAGCAAACATGAGAAGAATCACGTCTTTTTCCTACCATCACCAGCTTCCCATTTAACCCAAATATGGACATGACATGGGGGGTAAGTTTCTCGTTTAGATCAGGACAACATAAAACTTCTTTCTCTAACAAATCATACCTTACAATCTGGGTCCACGTTTCACGCAAAAAGATAAAGAGCATAATCATCACTCGATTCTATCAGAATAAAGACAGAATTTCCTACAGCCACCATATCCTCTCTCCCCTCTCCTCTTCTTTCCTGTTTCAAATCCGGCAGTATGCAAAAGCAAAAAAGCAAAAATTAATGTTACCCTATGAACAAAGCTAAGAAATGGCAAGCAACTTAGGCAAGCCTTCCTTTCTGGTAAGTCCATCCTTCAATGCAATGACGCAAAGCTGATGAAGCTATGGCCCTATTAAACTCTTGTTGTTAAGCTCCAGACTTTGAAGCTCGGTCAAATCTCCCAGAGTTGCAGGAATGCGGCCCTTGAAGAAATTCCATTTCAGAGTTAAGAACTGAGATTCTTCAGCAACCCAAATGTTGGGGGAATGGTGCCAGGTAATCTATCGTTGTGAGCTTCTGCAGCTTGGAAGCTTGAAAAGGGATGTTAATGCCTCAGAATCCCTTAGAGTATACACCCCGGATTCGAAGCTCTATAAGATTAGATACAAAATCGCCAAGGCAGAGACGGACTGATTGATCCACTCCAGATTGATATAGATTACATGCCTTGTGCTATTGCAGCAAACCAGATGCAACATCCACTTCGCATCGATGCCTATTACATGCCCTGGACTACTGCACCAAGCCAGATGCATCATATCTGCCGACCAAGCTATAGGGTTTTTGCGTTTACCCTAGAAAAGACCCTAAAGTTACAGCTTTGGAGCCTCCACCACAAAAAAAAACCTCCACCACCGGATTTGCCCCCTTTTCTAAAATCAACGGCTGACAAAAGGGTGCACTCTAGAAATACTATTTAGTACACCTGGATGAATACGACCACCAAATCATATGAAAACCTTAGAGAAAACAGTAAAAAAACAGAAAAAAAACCCCCTGTTATAATGCTACATATTAGTGAGTTGTCCCTTGATTTTGATATATCCCCTTTTGTCCACTTTACCTAAGGCATCTTTAATGCCAATGCCATCTGATGAGGTATCACGTGGTATCCTTCCATTTACTGCATCTATGACCACATTTTGTGTGCAAGACAATGTAGCGCCTAATATAGTGGTTTGTGGCATCACATACTATGGAGGAGTCTTGTTGTGCACAGATGGAAGCTCCACTAGCTTCTTCTGCAATGGTTCCTTTTGCCTTTAATGTAGTTGGGCCTATCTGGTGCATTGGGCCAGTTAAGGGTCATAATGATGGTTAGACGTATGTTTCACTTAAGAAGGCAGCTCGGCAAAAACGATCTCCAATAGTTCATATTACTGATTTAGAATTAGAATCAGATATTCATTTTGCATATAGATTATCTGAGGCTCCCAAGTAGCTTTGCATGGAGAGACTATTTTTTCCTCTGGGTTTTAAATCTGTACCTCAGACTTACGTATTTATTTTCATGATTTAATGATGAAGATATTTGTCATCCTTCAAAGAAAAAAAGAAGGGGGGAAGGAGGTGTTGTATATGCATCCACATGATAAAAATTATGGCATGTATGATGGTTGTTTGGTTTAATTTTTAAACCTCGATGAGCTACCATAGATATTACGTTCAATTTTCTCTTTTAATGATGTAATAATACACCTACCATGTCTAACTAACAGAAACAACTCTCGATAAATGTGACTGCCATATCATCATATGACATGGCATATATATTGAAGTTGAAATGGCAGAATTTTGCACAGACTGGTAAGTTCGTCCATACTTTTCTAGGCTAAGATGAGTCATAAGAAGAAATCCAAGAGCATGTAAGAAGAGCATGATGAAAGTATGGATCATATCATAAATTTACTGGACTCCAAGCTTTAGGGAGGATTTGCACTTGTTTGCGGAGGAAATTCAAGAGTGAGACATAGAATGCAAAATTGAGAACACATAATGTTTTGCTAAGAAAACTATTAGATAAGGTTATGCTTCCCTCTGAATTAGAGCCATGTGCAAAAGTTAGTTCAAGATATAGAGGCACACATCTCTTGCTTGGTGTCAGATGCAAAGAAGGAACAAATAGAGTTTTTTGAGAACCATAATTAGAAATTATCCTATGAGCGGAAGGAGGAGTTTGTTAAAGCAAAACAAGGTCACAAAAATGGTTTCGTCATTTATATGAATAGATATGGTAAGACAATTGTGACACGGAGAAGAAAGGATGATGGTGCATAGGAACTTGGGACTTTAGAGTTGTTATTTGGAACATATTTGGCCTAACAACAGATAAGATTGTAAGCACTAAGAACATTGGAAGTAAGCCGATATGGTAATTTTGTCTAAAACGTGGGAATGTGAAGGAAATTCTCCTCCAACCATGCCATTGTTTGATATGATAGTCAAGTGTATCTCCACGCTTCGCATGTTGACACACTTTCCAGCCCAAAATTGCAAGTACGTGGTCCTTCCCTTAGGCGAAAAAAAGGTTCACTCATTGAAAAACTTTTGATGACGTTCAATGACAGCGTGGAGGCACACTCGAGAGCCCAAAATTACAAGTAGGTCTTTTCCTTATACGGAAAATAGGTTCACTCGTGTGAAATCTTTAGACAATGTTCAATGGCTTTAATGTGTTATGACAAGCTTAGCTTGCCAAGGTCAGATAAATAATCCTTGTATTAAATAATCCTTGTAACATTGTCTGTATTTCAACTTTTGTATATTGGTAAACCAAGGCCCATTATTTTTTCTATGCAAAGGTTGACTATTAAACACGAGTTTTGGTAGGGCCATAACATTAAAGTATTTTATAAGGTAGGACACCCTTTTTATATAGTGAGGTTAAGTTGACATCTTATGTTAATCTTGTGGGACTTAAGGTAATGGCACAAATCTAATATGCTATTAACTTGAAAGGGATTTGATGTTATGTTTATTGAACGTGGTAATTTTGATATGGTTTAGATTTGGAAAGTGTAAGATATCCCATGTGAATGGAGACTAACCATCTTTCAAGCCATATTTTTTTATTGAACATGCTAATATTTATCGAGTTTCAAAGCCGCCTACAAGCTTGTTTGGGTAATAGTATGTTAAAAGATATTTTTTGGCGCATATGTGGCTTCTCTTTGCAAACTCTTCTCTCATTTTGACTTTGTGCCATTGTTTGTTTTATTTACGAGGATCATCTTGTATTGCAACATTGGTTGTTCCAGTCATCATTTTCTAGAACACGTATACGGATTGCATCTTCTTTACATGTTATCAGATTTTACTACTCGATGTTTGTTAAATGTTTGTTAAGTCGTAGTGTACATTTGATTTGAAAGGAAAGTTCTCTCCTAGTGGCTAGCAAGTAAAAAACAACCACACAATGCAAGCGGAAGCTTAATGAAGACTTGTAAATTAGTCAAGAGCCAAATGCAATGAAGCTTCGTATTCTTGTCATTCTTCACTTGTCTTACCTCATATTACATACACTGTAAAGTGGGGCAACCCAATATGCAAAGATGAAGCAAATATGTGGACTACGTTGGCGCCAGATTTTTCACTTCAGCACCATAGTCACTCTTCTCATCCTCACAACTTGGCTTGCTCTAGAGTTCCTGCCTTTAGACCAATATGGGTTTTCAGTTTCTTTGCCTACAAAGGTATATCCTACCCCCATTATCACCCTTTTGCATTCGTTGCATAATGACATGGTTTGTTATGCTCAATCCAGGAACCCCTTATAGCAATCTGCTTAATGGGTGGAGCTCGACATTTCGAAATCACTGGCTACTCCTTGAGGAAATATGTTTTGGATCAGTACAAAAACGCTCACATATTTCTGCATTCTCCCCTTGACAAGGATACCTACAAGCTCCTCCTCATGGATGGAGATTCTAAGTTTGCAGCTGCCCAAGTGTTCATTCCTTTCCATATCAATGAAACTGATGATTACAAACGTCTCCTCAACCCCGTTGGCTCCCCCAATGGCATACAAGTTAGTCCCTTAACCTCTTTTATCACTTAGTCTTATTCAATTCTTCTAATCTTTACTTTCCCCTTTGTTTCTCATGCAGGGCCTCCTTCAATATTTCAACCTCGTTGAAGGTTGCTGGCAAATGGTAACCAATTATGAATCGCATCATCACATCCAATATGATTGGATCATCAGAACACGTCTTGATACGTACTGGAGTGGACCTCTTCCTCCTATTACACATTTTTCTAAAGATTCTTATACCATACCTTCAGGTTCCCGTTTTGGTGGTATCAATGATAGGCTTGGAGTTGGAAATCGTCCAACTTCAAGATTAGCACTGAAGAGGTTCAGTGCCATGTCTATTTTACGAGAAAAGGGATTTGTGAACATTCATTCAGAGCTTGCTTTTGTTAAGCAATTAGAGATTGCTCATGTTAAGGTTGAGTTTCAACCTTTGCCTTTCTGCATTTTGAGCCATAGATTCTTTCCTTGGCCTCCAGGGAGGTGGGAGGCCCCAATAGTTTCTATGAATTCTACCGGGGATTTGGGTGGTGCATATTGTCGCCCGTGTACACCTGCTTTAAGTGGATCGAAGGCAAATTCTTTTGTTGAAGGATTGGATAGATGGGTTGGTTGGTTTCCAAACAAAGGAAAGAAGGTGGAGCTATGTAATGGTTCTCAAGCTCAATGGGAGCCACATTGGGAGAACATTGTAGATGAGATATTAGGTAATGACCTAGCTAAAGTTAGATGGAACATAAACAACTTACCACTAGTTGATTGCAATTTGAATCTATCTTACTTTCAACACAAGTGGGATACTTGGGATGGTCCATCGTTCCAGGAAATTTGTCTCCAATATCATAAGAGCCAAGGATAGAACGAGTTATTCATTTATGGATCATGTGTTGTATCCGGATAAACCAGACCCTTCAATTTGTCTATGACGGAATTCACAAGGACCAAGAGGAATACATTCCATCTTCACAGTTTCTCAACTTGATAATTGGAAGACTAAAAAAGTTCAGACTTGATAATTTGAAAGTGAATAAGCTGTAAAGATAGAAATATGGATACTTATCAGAATCTGCTCTAGGTGGTAATAGATTATAGTATGAATGCGCTTTATAACTGCTCCCATTTCAAATTCACGGATGGATGCACTCCTGTCATGTGAAATTGTAGCTACTTCTCAAAGTAATCAAAGTTTTTCTTTGTCCCTCGGAAAGAAAATTTTGCATATGAAGTAGGATGATTATAACACCACAAGTTTTGGTAGGGCCACAATGTAGAAGTAGTTTATATGTGCATTTTTATATGGTGACACAAGATATTATGTTTGATTTTAATTGGTTAATATTATATGGTTTCCATTAAGCATAAGATATCTCATGTGAAGGGGAAACCAAATACTTGTCAAGCTCAATATGTTAATATTTATTCCATCCGAGAAAATAGATTCTTCATGTGCAAATCTTACAATGTTCAAAGGGAGGTGTAGGTCATATATTTTAAAATGTTACCTAATTAATATGCTTGAGGTTTGTGTGCATTTCATTTGTATCTTGATAAGCCCATGACCTGCTATTTGTTTTTGTTTATGCAAAGGTTGACTATTAGACACAAGTTTTGGTGGGGCCATGACATGGTAATATAATATGGTCTACATTTGGAAAGTATAAGGCATCTCATATGAAGAAAGGTAAACATCTTTCAAGCTATATTTTTTAGTTGAATATGCTAATATTTATCAAGTTTCAATGCCGCCTACAAGCTTGATTTGTGTAATCATATGCTAACAGATATATTTTGCTCCCATGTAGCATGTGGCTTCTCTTTGCAAACTCTTCTTTTCGCATAGCATTCATATGTAACAGAATAGCAGGGGGTTTCCTTTGTATTTTTGTACAGTTTCTGCTATGGTTTTCATATGATTTGATGGGCATATTGTGCGAGACCTACTAATCAATATATCTAGAGTGCATGTTGTATTCTTTTATTTGAATGGTGTATTATCTATGATTGCATAATAATTTTACGTTGCATTATTTTTCCATCACAAATTAATTACCAAAAATTTTACATCCAAGCATTGATGTCCTCTATTTTAGGGTTTGTGGAGGAAAGAAACTTTTGGGAAAGGGGTTTTGGGGGTTTTTTGAAGCCGTGTTCTTCAAGTCAAGGCTATGGCAGGCGCATCTCCAGATCTTCCAATTATTTCGTGGAAGTTCAATGGACAAATCTATTAATGTGTAAGAAATAACATGACGGGCAAAAGAAAAGGCACATGATGTAATTTCAGGTTTCTTGTTTGTACCATAGGATGTAATTTCTACTGAAGAAAAAGAATTCTTTAGTGAGATTGACTGTGTGTAGGGTGGGCATTCTACATCTATTATTTGCCCTTTATCTCATTTTGTCTAAAACGATCACCTGCTCTCGAGCTATTTTGTGAGCATAAATTTTTGTGCCAATATTTGTGGATATATAGTGCCAGAGAATTTATGTGATATAAACTTTAACTAAGATTCAGACTAACTCGTTGGTGTCTAGCCTCCAATAAAGTTGGTTTTTCCATCTAAACTAAATTGGATCCTTTGATTTGAGGGGCCACATGCTTGAAATGAATGCATAAACATTCTATATGAGACTTTCTACTGTGGCTTGAATGTAATTAATTTTGATTTTTTCGACTTATGTAGATTCCATTTGGTTTTGAAGGCACATTTGAAGAAGAAGGCACAGTTCTGATGCTTGTTGGGCTTTTCTTGTTCCCATTGCTTTGGTTTGTTCCCCCTTGCTTTGATGATAGTAGTGTTATCGTCTATGATCCAGAATCTACCATTTATCTTACTTGTCTAGTTGTATTGTGTATAGCAAGGCATTTTTATGCGTGTGATAAGGGGTTTCTGCTTGATCCTTGGAACGCAGATGCCATATCTATAATATATAGAGGTGATTTCCTTGGGTTGCCAATATCATTTCACTTTGAGAGAGCTTTACGTTATGAACCTGGAAGGTGAGGTCTGTCACAGTAAATCACTTGTCCTTGAGAAAGGGTTGAGGTATAGGCTGGCTTTATGGCTCTCATCCGAGAAAAAGGAATCGACTCGTGTAATAACACTAGAGGTGTTATATGAACATCCATCATGCGGGTTAATTTGAAGGAGCTTGTTGGATTGGATGGACTTTGGAGGGATGACATGCAGGGTTTCTCTTAAGAAAAATTCTTAAGCGGGTAACTTTAGAACGTTTGGCGAATTTCAATTTTGAAGGTTAGTTAATAGTGGCGAATATTTTTTTTCTTATGTTTTGACATAGTGTTGAAGGCGAATTTTCGATCAACATAATGGAAAATGTTCTAAGGCATGGGGTTCTTTGATGTCTCATTTCTTATTGGTAATTGGAAATGGAAAATGTTTCTAAGGCATGGGCTTCTTTGATGTCTCATTATTGGTAATTGGAAAAGGCAAATTTGTCATCTACAATGTATAACTCAACTTCAACAAGGCAACTTATGTGTCATACATAGCTAGACAAACATTTCCATCATGTTATTCATATCACGCAACACCAAAAGAATGTATTAACTCAAAGACCTTGAACATTTGTCTCCATTCTAATTCACTTGAATTTTTAATGTATAATGTTTTAGAGTGTAAACAAATTTTGAAATTCAAATATCGAAAATTGTGTAAAGGGCAATGCAAGGCCATTAGGATTACATGCCAGGTTGCTGCAAGGCCATTTCAATCACTTGCCAAAATGGTAATTTTGTGGGGAAAAGCAAGCTACATATCATGATGGGGATAGCAAATGCGCACCATAAAGGGGGCACACTTGAGAAACTAGCATTCACTATATCTGAAATCTGAACCATATCAATAATTCTGATAGAACCAATATACAATCATCATTGTATATATACAAATACTTTGGCTATAATCCGGAGCCTCAAACTGTACAATGCACAGCCCATGGAGATCTGGCATGTGCTAAATCATCTGGAATCACTTGAGAGTGCTAAAACGAGCTAATTGAGCATACCAAAAAGAGATGTAAAATGGGTCCTAACCATATTTTGTCACTTGTTAATCTTGGTACCTTCCATTAAAAGAGAATTTTGAGATATGTATGGGCATGTATAGCCATCCGACTACAAAGCAAAAGAAACAGAAACTTAGTTTCCTTCATAATATCACTTGACTTGAAGATGAGGTATTGGAATCTTTGGTTTGCAATGTAAAATTGCATTTACTTGCTCCAGAGTTTCCAATGGCAGGGGGGTGATTTAAAGAATTCTCTTCCACAGATCAACGCTTCAAAATATCTGTAAGAGGAAAGTTAATGCAAGCGACAAAATAACAACTAATAACAAATAATTATCATAAGGGCTTAAGACGTACATGGCTTTGCAGCTGAATGATAGAAACATTAATTGATACCTCATATGGAATACTATAGGACAAAAGCTCTTGCAACTTCCTTGTAGACATGCCGCTCTTTACTTGATTTTATGTTTGGCAGTTTACTTAGAGGAAGAGAGAGGCCACTTTAGCTAGAAGAGATCCAAATGATTGCTGCCACTATAAACTACTTGGATACATTCTATCATCTGATCCTCTATAACTTGCAATGGTTAAAAAGGTAATATACGCTAACAAAACACCGTCTCCAAATTATATTCAACATCATAAATAGCTATTTTCAGATGCACTTATCATAGAAGGTGGTAAATATGTGGTCAACTTTTGAACAACTCATTTGCATTTCATAGAGGCAAAGTTGCCTTGCTACAGATAACATATACACCCCCCTAGCTCGATTTTCTTGCTTGACATTCTTAATTTTAGGTCTCTTGTTTTACACTTGTTTTCTAGCAAAAGTTATAACCTCCTCTGAGATCCACTAAGGGAGAAAGGAATTGATGTGTGCAGGATCTTCTCTAAGAGATTGCTTCTAATTCCACTGGAAATGCTTGCATGCCTTTATTGGCATAATATTAGTGTCCATTGTAGCGATCTTTATTCCCAACTGAATATAGATAAGTTTACATTTGCATTGCTGCTGTTAAAACAATAGAAAATAGTTCTTTCATCTATATAAAAAAACCCAATGTAGGAGAAAGGAAAATAAAATGCAGGGCCAAATACATAGTTAATGCAATGAGGGCCCTGCAACCAACAGTAGTGATTATGCTAATGCATGCAGCTACTATTGTAGCTTAACTGTAGATCAGCTTGAAAATATATTGCACACGCGTGGAAAACTAATAGTGTTGGGATTTAAAAAGTTGTTCATCATATATTTCAAGGTGAAGTTGCATCATACAGCTATGGGAGCTAGCATACTAACTAGGTTAAAGATAAATTCTTCGATGGCCTAGCTACTTGTGTAAATATGTAGCATAATAACAGGGGGTTACTTTTAGATTTTTATACGCTTTTTCACATGGTTTTTCTATGATTTCGTTGTTGTATTCGTTGAGGTGTACTAAATAGTATTTCTAGAGTGCACCTTTTATGGGCCGTTGATTTTCGTTGGTTGGAACAATCCGAGGGTTGTTGTCTTTCTCTGCATGTGTTTGTGCATGAACACTACGCATGTGTATGCATGTGCATGTGCACATGCATGTGCATGTGTATTGTGCATGTGCAAGTGCAAGTGCATGTGCATGTGTGCATGTGTGTGCATGTGTGCATATGCATGTGTACTTGCCCTCTTGGATTCTTATTGCCGGAGTGGATTTTACTACCACGAGATGGATTTTTTGCTCACACTTACAAAGGTATTTATTTTTTAATGTTTCTTCAGTTAGCATAATGTTTTTTTTTACGAGATATTGGTTTCCTGATTCTACAATGTAGTGCTGCAAAACCCCCTTTTGTTTCCTTCCTAAGATTTGCTGCAGATTCAAGTTTAGGCCCTCTGTTTGCTTCCAACTCTTGGATATTCCTGGCTGCCGGATTGTTCATAGCAGCCAGCCTTTAGCTTCAATCAACAAACGGATTCTTATGCACACAACAGGTGGATTATTCCACGCCCTTTTCCATGTCACGCAGATCAGTCAAATAGTGGCCACAAGAATGCATTTACATTGTAGGTTTGGAACTTTAATCGAACCATAAGGTGAATCATGCATTACCTTTAAGCTAGAGATGGAGCATTCAAAATCATATGGATTGATAAACAATGGTGTCATTGTGAAAGAGAAATAGTTGTAGCGGAAGTAACAATATGTAGTATAATAACAGGGGTTTTTTTTTGTGTTGCAAATTTTATGACTTTCAGAATAATGGGATCAATCTGCTCTATCTTTATGGTAACTTTTACTTATGTTTTATTTGTTTTATTGTCATCAAATTCAAAAGCTACAGGTGATGAAAGCCTCAAATGAATTCTAGTTTTTTTCTGGTTTGAATTCTAAAATTTTTGTCACATCGGGGGCTAAGGCCCGAAGGAAAAAAAAATTTTTTGCAACACAAACCATTAACATCCAACATGTAAAAATTAAATCCCCCAACACATAACAACCAACACATAACAACTATTGACATTAACAACCAACACATAACTACCATTGACATTAATTAACACAACCATTGGGTCCAACACATTTAAATTAAAATCCCCCTTAAACTCCCTTTGGTTTGGGTGCATATTCACACGGGGGTGACGAGGGAGGCAAGAGCCCTCATAATTGTATTTTTTGCACGCATTGAAAACAACATCATATAGTATTAAAGCTTTGAAATCTTATAGTATTTTGCGAATCTTGTTATACAGTATAGCAAATTCTGTACTTGCATACCCCACAAACGAGGAACTTTACGTACGGTATAGATTAAGGAATAAGGGGTAAATATGTAGCATAATAACAGGGGGTTTTCTTTGTGTTTTTGTACGCTTTTCACTAAGGTTTTCCTATGATTTCGTGATGTATTCAAATGGATGTACTAATGCGTACATCTAGAGTGCACCATTTTTGAGCCATTGATTTTGGCCTCTTTTTTTCCAATGGTCAACAACGAATGGCTCACAACAAAAGCCCTTTTTTTGTGTGTGTGGTGCATAATGGTCAACAACCAATGGCTCACAACAAAAGCGCTCTTTTTGTGCGTGTGGTGCATAATGGTCAACAACCAATGGCTCACAACAAAAGCCCTCTTTTTTGTGTGTGTGGTGCATAATGGGCACATGAAGGGCTTGAAGGGCGCATGTAGTGCAGTTTCCCCGCCGGCAACACATTTCTTATCATAATTTTTGATCCAGAGCTATGTTTGAGATGATTTTTATTGCGTTGGAAAGCTCTCTTCGAGATCTTTTTGATAGTGTATGATATGGATATGTTTGGTTAAGTTATGCTAAAACAGCAATTTTTTGGCCGGGTTTGGTAGGCTTTCACATCCTACCAACGGATTAATACAGGATTGCGCTATTGGATATTGTTTTATGGCTCATTCCGAATGAAGGTTGCAAAAAATTACCATGCATTTTTAGATTTTGAGGCAGTTATTAAGCAAATTCCAAGGCTTCTAGATCCTTGTGCTAACAAGCAGAAAAGTTTCCCACTTTGGTTTCTCACCACAAGAATCTATGGAGGCCAAAGGCTGCTGTTAAATTCCAGTTGAAAAATGTTTGTGTATGGGAGTTGCAAACTTTATGACTTTCATAATAATGGGATCAATCCGCTCTATCTTTATGGTAACCTTTACTTATGTTCTATTTGTTTTATTGTGATGAAATTCAAAAGCTACAGGTGATGAAAGCCTCAAATGTTTTTTTCTGGTTTGAATTCTAAAATTTTTGTCACACTAGGGGGGACGTCCTTAAGGCCCCGAAGGGGCCAAAAAAAATTTTTTGCAACACAAACCATTAACATCCAACATATAAAAATTAAATCCCCCAACACATAACAACTAACACATAACAACCATTGACATTAACAACCAACACATAACTACCATTGACATTAATTAACACAACCATTGGGTCCAACACATTTAAATTAAAATCCCCCTTAAACCCCCTTTGGTTTGGGTGCATATTCACACGGGGGGTGACGTAGGGCAGCGAGAGCCCTCGTAATTGTATTTTGCACGTACAAAATCAACACCATATAGTATTCCGCTTGAAATCTTATAGTATTTTGCGAACCTTGTTATACAGTATAGCAAATTTTGTACTTGCATACCCCACAAACGAGGAACTTTACATACGGTATAGATTAAGGAATAAGGGGTGAATATGCCTATCCAACAGCTCTCGTTGCCCGGAGTCAACCCCCGTGTGAAACTTGGAACCATGGAACCATGGTATAATATTGTTTCTAAAATTATTTGAGACGGTTAAGGCTACCGAAATGGAGCCAAAACCATTCAAAATGTTCCAGTTCATAATCGGTGGATTCTCGGGCCTAAACCGACGATCCGATCACTGTACACATAGGAAAACTTGGAACAAACAAACATAGAGCAAATTACAGGCAATTCTGGCAAGACTTGGGTCTATGGATTGAATTAAAGATCGAACCATTGTTGAATGATTTTCGGTCAATACTTCTATAGTGTTTAGTCAATGCTCGAATGAACATTAACTCTCAAATATAATTCCTATGGTTTATTGATCAAATAGTTCTATAGGATCAAAGTTCGTGCTAACTTGTGTAACCATTGCTTAAAGTTTGATTCCAGAAGAAGGAGCTTTGTTGGACAAAGGGTGTAGATATCACTACACAAGTAAATTGTTCTTAAATTTATCATTTGGTATCAGAGCTTGGTGTGCTTGATTATTCTTTGAACAAGATGTCAAGCAGATTTGGTGCTAGTCTTTTGAGCAGTGTGGATGTATTCAAAGGAGGAGCAGGCTTCCAGGTATGGAAAGATGCAATTAAATACATTCTTGAAGTAGAGGAGCTATGGGATCTTGTTGATCCAGAAGGTGTGGACTTGAACAGTCCAGTTAACACCATTCAAAGGTCTGTGTCAGAAGGTTCAGTAAATGCAAATGCTACTAATGCAACAAATGCAGGTGACACAAGTGCAAGGGAAACAGTGGCAAGCCAAGGAGTAATGGCAGGAAGGTCATTGTATGCACGCATCAAGGAGGCTCAATGAATTATCTCTTGCAAGGTAAGCTCTACCATTAGGCTTAAATTGAGAGATAAAAGTCCTAGGCAGATGTGGAATTTTCTCCTTAAGAACTATGAGGAGAAGACCTCTTCACAGATTGAATTATTGGAGAATGAACTCAGAAGCTTAAAGCTTCAAGTAGAAGGGGATGTCTTAGAATATTTTAACCAGTTTGATAACATTATTGCGGACCTGTCAGCAGCAGCAATAAATGTATCAGAAAGGAGTCAAGTCTTACAAATTTCTAGAGCCATTGACAATGAACAACTAGGATTATTCATAAGAAATATGTGTAAAACACGAGAAGAAGCTGAAAAGGTGTTGAGAGCAGAATTTGAGCAAAAGAAATTAAAGGAAGGAGAGGATACTACTGAAATACTTCTCACTGGTGCAAAGAAGCAGATTACATGCTATTATTGTCATGAGAGTGGTCATTTTAAAAGCCAATGCCCTAAACTAAAAAAGGAATTCAACTGTTATAACTGTGGAGGTAAGGGGCACATGGCTGCCAAATGCTCATCTCCCAAAGATTATAGTCAAGGGAGAGGAAGGGGAAAAGCTCCTAGGGGAGGAAGAGGTGTTGGGAAAAAAGACGGAAGCAGACCTGCAGGTGTTCATATCACCAAGGCAACTGAAGAAGCAGACAAAGAGGAGTCCCAAGATGAGAATGAGGTAAATAAGTTGGTAGCAAAAAATGCAAATTCTGAAACTAATAAAAGGCATGATGTTGTTGTAGTTGATAGTGGAGCTGAGAGATCAGTAGTTCAAACTACTGATCTACTCCAAACCATTGATGCTACTCGAAAGAGCAAAATTCAAGTTGGAAATGGAGAAGTGCAACTTGCTGAAGGATCTGGATTAATGCAGCTGATAGATTTAGATGGAAATGTTGTTGACATAGAAAATGTTTTGTGTGTGCCTACTTTGATCAAAAACTTGATCTCAGTTAGTCAACTAGTTGACTTGGGATACAAGATAAACTTTGATTCCAAAGGATGTAGTATTTATCTTGATAATATATTGAAGTTTTATGCCAAAAGATTTGGTAATCTATTTCAAATGGAGGGAGCCATTAAAAGTAGCATAAATTGCATTATTAATTCTGATACAGAGTTATGGCATAACAGGTTAGCTCACACTCATTGCAACAATATTAAATACTTGGCAAAAAAGGGATGGATTTCTTGCAGAGATGATAAGTCAGACAAATTTATGTGTGAAGGATGCATGCTTGGCAAAATAAGCAGGCTGCCATTCACGAAGTCAGCAAATAGAGCTAAACATGTGCTTGAATTAGTATATACAGACCTTTGTGGACCTCTCAACATAAGAAGCAGATCAAACAAAAGGTACTTCATCACCTTTATAGATGATTACTCTCGAAAATGCAAAGTTTACTGTCTTGCAAGAAAATCTCAAGCATTACAAGCCTTTAAACAATATGTAGCTGAAGTAGAAAGAGAAACTGGGAACAAAGTAAAGTGTATAAGGTCAGATCGAGGAGGAGAATACTTGTCCACAAAGTTTAGACTATTTTGCATTGCTAATGGCATTAAAAGGCAGATGACTTGCAGGTTCAGCCCCCAACAAAATGGAGTAGCCGAGAGGAAAAATAGGACACTCATGGATGCTGTTAGGTCTATGATCAAACAAAGTGGACTTCCAAACTATCTATGGGAGGAGGCCTTGAAACTGCCACACTTGTTCAAAACAAACTCCCTACTACTGCCATTAAAGGTAACGTACCTCAAAAATCTCGGTTTAATAATGATGGAAAGATTGATTATGACAGGTCCAAAACATATATGGATGTTTAACTTATGTCCACATTCCTCATGAATTAAGGAAGAAATTAGACAACAAAGCTGAAGTTGGCTATTTGGTAGGGTATGACGAGGAAGCAAAAGGTTATAGGATTTATAACCCAATCACTAAGCATATAATTATTAGCAGAGATGTCTTATTCAACGAGAATATTATTTACAAGGACAGGATGAGAAACTATGAAACAAAAGGAGCAGATATTGGCAAGCAGGAAAGAGTAGCAAAACAAATGGAAAATCAGGTCAAGGATCTTACAAAGTTGGACTTAGATGATAATGACTCGTCAAAGGATGATAATCCAAATGAAACTGCAGATAAGCATATTCAAGGAGAAAGTGCAGCAGATGAATATGAAGAGCAACCAGATAACAATCTTGTAAAACAAAAGAAAAATCAGGCTGACAAACTGTTAGAGGACACTCACATAGACCTGGACAGATATGGCAGGACTGAGACAGGGAAAAGCAGAAGATTACAAGGTTTACATGTAGATCATGATCAGATTCTGAGCATAACAGAGGATGATAGTGTCCCGAGGTCATATGAGGAAGTGTTGACTAGTTCAGACAAAGAAATGTGGATAAATGCAATGAATGAGGAGATGGACTCTTTTAAAGTAACACATACTTATGATATTGTGGAAAACACTGCAGACAAACATGTAATAGGCAGCAAATGGCTTTTCAAGTTAAAGACAAATGCTGATGGCACTTTGAAGCACAAGGCTAGACTAGTGGCTCAGGGATTCACCCAGAAAAAGGGAGAGGATTATGAGGAGACTTATTCTCCAATTGTCAAATTGACAAGCCTTAGAATGCTATTATCAATAGCTAATGCTCTAGACTTGGAAGTACATCATATGGATGTAAAGACTGCCTTCCTGAATGCAAAATTGGAGGAGAATTATATCTCAGGCAACCAGCTGGCTTTGAGCAAGGAGAAAACAAAATATGGAAATTGAATAGGGCTGTATATGGCCTAAAGCAATCCCCCAGGAAATGGTACAATTGCATTGACAAATATCTTAGAGAACAGAAGTTTGAAAAGTTACAAAATGATGGCAACTTATACAAGTTCAAAAATGAAGGAGAATATTGCATAGTTGCACTTTACGTGGACGATTGCATTATGTTTGCAAACAACAAGTCATGTTTGAATCATTGCAAAGAAATATTTAAGAGCAGGTTCAGAATGACAGATCTTGGCGAGTTAAAACATTTTCTTGGAATAGAAGTCACAAGAAACAGGCAGCAAAAGATTTTGAAGCTTACACAACATAGACATATAGACAATATGTTGAAAAGGTTCAACCTAGATCAGGCCAACACTGTTAAAACTCCAATAGTTCCAGGCCACAAGCCGATCAAGTAGAAGAAGAAATTTTAAACCGAAAGAAGAGAAATGGAGGAAATTCCTTATCGAATCACGGTTGGATGCTTGCTTTACTTAGCAAATAACACAAGGCCGGATATTGCATATCTTTGTTAATATTCTTAGCGGAAGAAATCACAATCCTAGCAAGCAAAGATTGGATATTTGGAAAAAAGGGTACTTAGGTACTTAAAGGGCACTATGAACAATGGCCTAACTTACAATTCAACAAACTTGACCATGGAGGCTTTTAGTGATGCTGACTGGGGAGGAGATTTAAGCTGCAGAAAGTCTACCTCAGGATATGTAGTAATGTTAGGAGGTGGCACTATAGCATGGAGAACAAAAAAGCAGAAAGCCATAGCAATGTCCACAGCTGAAGCTGAGTATGTGGCTGCATCCCTGGTTGCCAAAGAGATTGCATGGTTAAGAAGGCTAATGATTGAGTTGAATTGTGGTCAAGAAAAACCAACACATATCTTCACTGATAGTCAGAGTTGTATGGCCATTGTCAAAAATCCTGTAGATCATGACAGGACCAAGCACATTGAACTGAATGTTCATTTTATAAGGGATTTGGCAGCTAAAGGTTATATACAGATGAGTTATGTTCATACATCAAATCAGACAGCAGACATTCTCACAAAAGCTCTTGTTGAAAGCAAATTCACAAAATTCAAGAAGCAGATGAATGTTACAGGAGAAAATTTTCATGATGCAAAAGACAGTTGAAAAATTCAGTGAATGGAGCTAGAACTGCAACAGGTTTCAGAAAGATGCAGAATTATATGATGAAGGAGGAGTGTTAGGATTTAAGAAGTTGTTCATCATATATTTCAAGGTGAAGTTGCATCATACAGCTATGGGAGCTAGCATACTAACTAGGTTAAAGATAAATTCTTCGATGGCCTAGCTACTTGTAAATATAAACTTGGAACCATGGAACCATGGTATAATATTGTTTCTAAAATTATTTGAGACGGTTAAGGCTACCGAAATGGAGCCAAAACCATTCAAAATGTTCCAGCTCATAATCGGTGGATTCTCGGGCCTAAACCGACGATCCGATCACTGTACATATAGGAAAACTTGGAACAAACAAACATAGAGCAAATTACAGGCAATTCCGGCAAGACTTGGGTCTATGGATTGAATTAAAGATCGAACCATTGTTGAATGATTTTCGGTCAATACTTCTACAGTGTTTAGTCAATGCTCGAATGAACAGTTTCTCTCAAATATAATTCCTATCGTTTATTGATCAAATAATTCTATAGGATCAAAGTTCGTGCTAACTTGTGTAACCATTGCTTAAAGTTTGATTCCAGAAGAAGGAGCTTTGTTGGACAAAGGGTGTAGAGATCACTACACAAGCAAATTGTTCTTAAATTTATCATTTGGTATCAGAGCTTGGTGTGCTTGATTATTCTTTGAACAAGATGTCAAGCAGATTTGGTGCTAGTCTTTTGAGCAGTGTGGAAGTATTCAAAGGAGGAGCAGGCTTCCAGGTATGGAAAGATGCAATTAAACACATTCTTGAAGTAGAGGAGCTATGGGATCTTGTTGATCCAGAAGGTGTGGACTTGAACAGTCCAGTTAACACCATTCAAAGGTCTGTGTCAGAAGGTTCATTAAATGCAAATGCTACTAATGCAACAAATGCAGGTGACACAAGTGCAAGGGAAACAATGGCAAGCCAAGGAGTAATGGCAGGATGGTCATTGTATGCACGCATCAAGGAGGCTCAAGGAATTATCTCTTGCAAGGTAAGCTCTACCATTAGGCTTAAATTGAGAGATAAAAGTCCTAGGCAGATGTGGAAGTTTCTCCTTAAGAACTATGAGGAGAAGACCTCTCACAGATTGAATTATTGGAGAATGAACTTAGAAGCTTAAAGCTTCAAGTAGAAGGGGATGTCTCAGAATATTTTAACCAGTTTGATAACATTATTGCGGACCTGTCAGCAGCAGCAGTAAATGTATCAGAAAGGAGTCAAGTCTTACAAATTTCTAGAGCCATTGACAATGAACAACTAGGATTATTCATAAGAAATATGTGTAAAATACGAGAAGAAGCTGAAAAGGTGTTGAGAACAGAATTTGAGCAAAAGAAATTAAAGGAAGGAGAGGATACTGCTGAAATACTTCTCACTGGTGCAAAGAAGCAGATTACATGCTATTATTGTCATGAGAGTGGTCATTTTAAAAGCCAATGCCCTAAACTAAAAAAGGAATTCAACTGTTATAACTGTGGAGGTAAGGGGCACATGGCTGCCAAATGCTCATCTCCCAAAGATTATAGTCAAGGGAGAGGAAGGGGAAAAGCTCCTAGGGGAGGAAGAGGTGTTGGGAAAAAAGATGGAAGCAGACCTGCAGGTGTTCATATCACCAAGGCAACTGAAGAAGCAGACAAAGAGGAGTCCCAAGATGAGAATGAGGTAAATAAGTTGTTGGTAGCACAAAATGCAAATTCTGAAACTAATAAAAGGCATGATGTTGTTGTAGTTGATAGTGGAGCTGAGAGATCAGTAGTTCAAACTACTGATCTACTCCAAACCATTGATGCTACTCAAAAGAGCAAAATTCAAGTTGGAAATGGAGAAGTGCAACTTGCTGAAGGATCTGGATTATTGCAGCTGATAGATTTAGATGTAAATGTTGTTGACATAGAAAATGTTTTGTGTGTGCCTACTTTGATCAAAAACTTGATCTCAGTTAGTCAACTAGTTGACTTGGGATCTCAATTAGTCAACAGTAGTGATTATGCTAATGCATGCAGCTACTGTTGCAGCTTAACTGTAAAACTAATAAAAGGCATGATGTTGTTGTAGTTGATAGTGGAGCTGAGAGATCAGTAGTTCAAACTACTGATCTACTCCAAACCATTGATGCTACTCGAAAGAGCAAAATTCAAGTTGGAAATGGAGAAGTGCAACATTTGCTGAAGGATCTGGATTATTGCAGCTGATAGATTTAGATGGAAATGTTGTTGACATAGAAAATGTTTTGTGTGTGCCTACTTTGATCAAAAACTTGATCTCAGTTCGTCAACTAGTTGACTTGGGATCTCAGTTAGTCAACAGTAGTGATTATGCTAATGCATGCAGCTACTGTTGCAGCTTAACTGTAGATCAGCTTGAAAATATATTGCACACGCGTGGAAAACTAATAGAACATCCTAGCAGTTAAAAAGTCTTGCTTACCTCTTCAAGATCTTTTATATGCTAATCCTATATCCATAAGTTTTCTTATTGAGTATTCTATGCTGCTTGTTGCAACTGCTAGAATATCTACAAAGACAAATGAAAGATAAATAATGTAAGAATCACGTGCAAGCATTGTTTTTTATACTTGAAAAAACATAAGTGCAACCGTCGCTTTTGTAGCTTGATTTAAAGATGAGCAAGAAGCTCAAGAAACTCCATCATTATATGCCCCAGGTTATCAAAAAATATAATCAGAGTAGTAGTTCGGATCCAATTCATATATATCGACAAATTTGCAGTCTTTGGCACAAATTATTTTTAAAAATAACTAGGCAGGAACACCGTCTGGCTACTCGTAAGAGGTGAATCGAAGTAGAATCGATAGATCTCGTGTAGAGATCCAGGCGAATCCAAAGAACATGTTAAAAATGTATGGAATTTACAATATTGGTAAGTTTGTGGCACGATCAGTTTGGAAGTTCAATGAAGATTTCTCAACAAGCATCCACATGTGGGCGCAACAACATCAAGAAAGAGTCTTCCATTACAAGCAAGGCAATGTCTTCCAACTAGGGGTTATGACTCCAATCCAGAGGAAAGCCTTGTTGAGATTTGAAAAGGATAGAGCTATATGCCTTAACTCCACCTAGAAGACGAACGAGAAGAGGTATGTAATGTATTTACTACGTAACGAATGTTCATTTTCATGTTTCTTGCAATCTAACCTTGCATGGAGTTGTATGACATATTTTGCAGGCACTATCTCTTCACTCTCATTGTATTTGATGACTACTTTAACGGGATGCCAATAGCTTGGATTATCACGAATAGCCAAAACAAAGAGCCAATAGCCCGATTGCCTCAGGCCCTAGAGGAGTGGATAGAACCACTAGACTTGGATGTCCTCATGTTCTATCACCGATGATTGTGATGCTGGAATTAATGCAATTAAAAGGGTAACACTATAACTCTAGTACATTCCAACAGTCGGTGCAATTTTGAATAGGTGTCATAATTCTATATCACAAGTTTACCTCAGTGTACGCGTGCAACTATGCATATGGCATGTGAGAAGAGATTGGTTAAAGTGACTATGCAAGAATGTGAAGGACAAAGAGATTAGAAACCAAATGCTCAAGGAATTGGGTGACATTACATATGGAACAAAGTGTCCTCCAAGTAACAATGATTGCAATGAGGATTACAGAAAGGCTTGTCGAGAAGAGGCATTGAGGACGTTGGAGATCTTAAAAAGAAGATACTCACAATATCTAAAGTTGGCAAGTGAAGAATGGACTCAGAGTATATGTGAGCGGGTCTTGGCAACAAGAATCTTTCCGCATTCCAATCCGGAAACCAATGCTGCAAAATAGAGGCATGGCACAAGACATTAAAATTGCATGTTGAGATATTAAAATCCCAACTTTGAGATCGGACGATAGATTGACGACTTCATATGCTTGCTCATGTTGTCGAAATCCACATGGCATACTAGGTAATTTCTATAAGAACCAAACTCCTTAGTCTTTATGCATTAACATGCCCTAAGTGTTTCTATTTTGTTTAGCAATAGGTTCTTGAAGGAAGCTGGTTTTGTGGTAAATGCCTCACAAGAACACTTGTAGAGTCAGCTATACGAGGCGCCTGACAAATCTCAAATAAGGCAGTCACATTCAATAACTTTGAAGAAGGGGAGGCCGAGGTGCAAACTCTTGACTTAAATCGCCAGCCATACTTTGTAAACAGGGCATATCCAAGTAAAGGTTATACAAATGATGGACAGCTATATGGACTAAGATGTTCTGAGGGTTCTACAGTCACAATATGGGAATGCAGGTGGGTGTATGGGTCATTTGTGACCTAGAGTTGAGGACACTTCTCAACACATGCTACATGAGACTGAGTTGCCCATAGTTAGTCTTGCAGATGGCTTTAGTACTTAACCCAATGTTGGATTGACAGTGAAAGATGTTAGGGTATCATTGGAGCCTTGTATGGCTAGAGTTATGGTGAGGGCGCCGAAGGGCCACAACCTCCTCATAGCCAGAGGTGATGATGGATGAGGCAGCTTCATTATAGATGATGGACGAGAAAGGAGGCCAATGACACAACCATAACCTTTCTTCCAATACTAAAGATCGAGGAATCATATGGTATCAGTCTTGCTAGGCTAAAGCCACTCTTGGAAATCGGGAAGAGGAAAGATAGAGTGAAAAAAAAAAGAGTTGGAAGGAACTGGAAATGGAAAACCTTGAATAGTCATTGTGAGATTCATAAGTATTCTAAGGGCTACCTGTTCTAAGCGTCTTCACACAAGCATTTATACTTGTATAGGCATGGATTTAAATTCTAAATCTCCATAAACAAGTGTTTTTTTATAAGGGAATTACTTCGAGCATAAATACATGAAGAATAAATACCCTAAGGATAAATCAGCCCCGCTCGTTTGCTTATAGCTCGGGATCTTGGCGTCAGATTTGGGTGTTGGGCTCATTGAAAAGCTTATCATATGCCCTTTCTATCGGTGTGTGACTTGTATGGTGATTTTGCTGTTCTGGTGGAGGGTATTCACCTGACAATCCCAGCCTTTTTTTCACAGGGCTAGGGTTTGGCTATAATTTGTTTTTTGTCATAACTCCTGGATATGGTGGCGATTCTGGGCGTGTTTGGACTTGTTGGAAAGCTCTTTCAGCACTCTCTCTAGTGGTTCTTAAGCTTTTAAAGGATTAGCCCATTTGGATGGACTATTCAGCTCTGAAACTTCGGCCCCCTTTTCGTGGAGATGACAAGATCAAATCACAGCCCTCCAAAACATTAGCATGGTACATGGTGGAATTGGAAAAGAATATGATGTAGATTCTTCCAAAATGAGTGTATGTGATGCATACAATATGGCTCAATTCCGAGAGTCTGGTTGGTTCTTCAGTGCACCTCAATCCTTTAGTATTGCCCAATATGTCCTCTAATGGCATGGATGGAGTCGGTTCAATCGAGACAGGACCTCTAATTCTTTCCTCTTCTCAGCTACTTAGTGTTCCAAGTGTAGTTGTTTCGACTACAGTTCATGCTTCTGCCCATATGTCTAGTGAGACTGGAGGATTTTTTGAACATGTGCCCTTGGGAATCTCTTCTGAGAATGCCGCATGTTGGAGGTTCCTCGGGTCGGGCAGTGTGCTCTGGTCAGTTAGCACTTCCAACATATGTTGGAAGCTCTGTGGGCCAGGCAAGGCCCATTTTGTCTGTTGGAGTTGCTTCTGGGCTAGCAGCACCTAGTTGAGATCTCACATGCCTGTGAAATGCCCCTCTGGACAGGTTGCACCTCCAGTGCATGCCTCCAATGCATGTTGGAAGTTCCTTGGTGCAGACTAATTGTGGAGGTAATGCTCAAATGGCGGCGCAATCCCCACAAATTGGTGTGCCCTCAGGCAAGTTGTACATCCGACACATGTTAAAGGTTCCTCGGGGCCGGAGGAGTCCTCCCCTCTCTTCACGTGATAGCCTGGAGTGGTGTCTTCTTCCACCCCTCAGCCTGCGTCGACCTTTACACCTTGAAGATCCTCTGATACAGTGGCCTAATCACGGGTGTGCAATTATCTGAATGGCTTTGCAAAGGCTTGGTGACTACAGCCACCTCAGTTCGTGTCTCAGAGGCCATTGCCACCATGGTTGCCACCATGGTGGATAATAATGAAAAAGAAGTTGTGTCCCCCTTCTTTGCTCAATATCATGGGGTTCACGAACAGGGCCCTCCATCTGCCTCTGTGGAACTCCATGTTCCTAGATCAGCTCCCACCTTAATGGATGTCCCTCACCCAAGCTGTATTTGTCCCCCCCCCCCCCCTCCACTTTTCCAGCTGTAGCTCCCTCATCTCAGTCTCTGGATTAGCAAATGTTAAGGTCGGCCAATATTCAAAGATCACAAGAGTAAATTGAATAGGCTCGTGGATAGTACATGGATATTGATCAGCGTGGCATCCACCCACCACCAAAACATCCACCTGCTCTTCGTCAACTACAAAAATCTAAGGGGTCTAACTCCTCTGTTTCCCAGCTCCCCTCAATTCCTGCTTTGTGTGGCTCTGCTTCTCCCATTGTGTCCCATCATAGTCGCTTTGATATGCTTCAATGGGCTGATTTGGTTGATGAGGTTATTGCCTTGCTGCATGCCTAGGAGATAACCTTAAATTCCCTTGAGACACCAGCGTCTCATCTGAATTGACCCCATCACAAGGTCAATGCAGTTAGTTTCATGGAATGTCCAGGGAGTAGCCTTTTTTCCCTCTCAAGCGGAGTCATATTTCTTTTTACTTATCTAGATTGTATGCTCAGTTTGTACATCTCCAAGAGCATGTGTCGCAAGGGAGGCGTATCAACGCTTGCAGATATGATTGATCAACATCTTAATGTCCTTATTGCAGCAGCTGATTTTGCTAATGCAGGGGTGGAGATAGCATGTATTTCTTTCTTACCAGTTATATTCACTCAGGTTGATTGTTTTGGTCGTTGGGCCCTATATGTGTCATGAATATAGGGTTAAGTATGGTCTAATTAATATTTATGCTCGCAGCAGGCCCCATCCGAGAGCTTCATTATGGGCCTCTTTGCAAGTTAAGGTGCTCAGTCTAGGCCACGACATTTATGGCTTCTTATTGGAAATCTTAATATGGTGGAAGTGGAGTCTGAGGGCTACCTCTATGGTGGTGTTTGGTTTTGAACGCCAGAAGCGGTTCCATCTACTCCATGACTGCATCCTCTTGAAAATGGATGGTGAAGGTGCCTTTACCTGGTGCAATGGTCAGGTTGATGGGGGCCGCGCAAGCTCCCGGTTGGATAGAGCTTACTGGAATGCAGCTGCGACTATAGCACTTCTAGGTCTCTTTTAATCCTACCTCAGAGACAATTCAGTTTCATACCATCATCCGCAATTCCTTTTAGATGAGCCTCTATAGCAATGGCATCCCCAAGGACATGTTTTCATTTGAATGTAAAGTTCTTGAAGAATGATGACTTTGAAGAAGTCTGCAAGAATATTTGGACAGCTGCTTTTAGCCAATTTTGAGGGATGGCTGACATAGTAGATACACTTGCAAGGGTCAAAGGTTTTGCCAAATAGTAGGGCTGAGAGTCTGCAACATTAGGTCACGCTTTACTAGACACTTTGTATCAGGGTCTACTTCATTCTCGACAGGGACTTCTTCCAGGTGCTCATGATCGAGATATTCTGGCATATATCCAAGCATTGAAGGAGGAGCAAATTCAACAGGCAAGGACCAAGGCAGATCTGCAGCGATCTCGTGTTGGAGACCATTGTACAAGCTTCTTTTGTGTAGCTAAGAGACATCGCATGACATCAACCATGTCTTCATTGCTTTTTATAGATGCCTGGGGGCTAATAAAGCTAGCAGAACTCAAGCAACATTTGCATAACCATTTCTAAACATTTTCTGCTTAGGAGCATCTTCCCTTTCAGTCAGAAATGCGAGATGTAATTTTGTCTAGGACTTCCCCCATCACCTTTGACAAGCAACACATGTCAATAGAGGTGGCTATAATGGCTGATGATTTAGGTTCGGCAGTCTTTGAACCAAAAGAGGCAAGTGTCAAGGTTTGGATGATTTATCAATTGAGTTCTTTCAGGAGTATTGAATGGCTGGTGCCAGATGTGTATGATGCTTTCCGTGCTTTTGAAAATCTGCTGTCTTGGATAGAATTCTAAACACATGAGATTTGTGAACATTCATTCAGAGCTTGCTTTTGTTAAGCAATTAGAGATTGCTCATGTTAAGGTTGAGTTTCAACCTTTGCCTTTCTGCATTTTGAGCCATAGATTCTTTCCTTGGTCTCCAGGGAGGTGGGAGGCCCCAATAGTTTCTATGAATTCTACTGGGGATTTGGGTGGTGCATATTGTCGCCTGTGTACACCTGCTTTAAGTGGATCGAGGGCAAATTCTTTTGTTGAAGGATTAGATAAATGGGTTGGTTGGTTTCCAAACAAAGGAAAGAAGGTGGAGCTATGTAATGGTGCTCAAGCTCAATGGGAGCCACATTGGGAGAACATTGTAGATGAGATATTAGGTAATGACCTAGCTAAAGTTAGACGGAACATAAACAACTTACCACTAGTTGATTGCAATTTGAATCTATCTGACTTTCAACACAAGTGGGATACTTGGGTGGTCCATCGTTCTAGGAAATTTGTCTCCAATATCATAAGAGCCAAGGATAGAACGAGTTATTCATTTATGGATCATGTGTTGTATCCAGATAAATTAGACCCTTCAATTTGTCTATGACGGAATTCGCAAGGACCAAGAGGAATACATTTCATCTTCACCGTTCCTCAACTTGATAATTGGAAGACTAAAAAAGTTCAGACTTGATAATTTGAAAGTGAATAAGCTGTAAAGATATAAATATGGATACTTATCAGAATCTGCTCTAGGTGGTAATAGATTATAGTCTGAATGACGCCTTATAACTGCTCCCATTTCAAATTCACAGATGGATGCACTCCTGCCATGTGAAATTGTAGCTACTTCTCAAAGTAATGAAAGTTTTTCTTTGTTCCTCAGAAAGAAAATTTTGCATATGAAGTAGGATGATTGTAACACCACAAGTTTTGGTAGGGCCACAATGTAGAAGTAGTTTATATGTGCATTTTTATATGGTGACATAAGATATTATGTTTGATTTTAATTGGTTAATATTTGTTGAAATAATATCATGTCACCATGGTTAGAATGAAATAATGTGTCACAATGGTTGTTAGAATAATAATATGTATATAGCATGTGGCAACCATAGGCTATTCTGACCGACAAAGCCAGGTTATAAAACAGAAAGAAAAAGCCAGGATCGTGACACAGATGGAAACACGATCTGCTAAGAGAAGACTGCCGGGCGGATTTGCTCATTCTCACCCCTACACCACTGGAAACTATCCCGGTGTGGTTAAGCACCTTTTACTTGGGACCATGGCTCTGATACCAATGAAAAATTCTGTATATTTATCCTTTCAATACTTCATTCAATGATGCCGAACTAATTTAGACAGATAAATCTGAGCTGTAATATGGCTTATCTTACTGTCCGCGATTCGCTACTATCAGGCAATTCCGGGTAACAAACCCAGAGCATATGCATAACAACCCAGCAAAAAGAAATCCAGACTAGAATAAGTCCGGGCAACTAACCTCAGCTTTCAGCAACAGTAACTGGATTCGGCAGCACAGATTACCTTAGCCGAACCTTAGCCGAAACACAAGTATGGCAGGATTCGGCAGCGCTTGTACACCTTCAAATCTCCTTCTTCTGTCAGCAATTAACCATCTGGATTCGGCCGATTTCTCTGAGCAAATCCGCCCGACAGTCTTCTCTTAGCAGATCGCGATTCTACCTGTGTCACGATCCTAGCTTTTTCTTTCTGTTTTATAACCTGGCTTTGTCGGTCATAATAGCATATGCTTGCCACGTGCTATATACATAATATTATTCTAACAACCATTGTGACACATTATTTTATTCTAACCATGGTGACATGATATTATTTCAACACTCCTCCTTCATGTCACATTGATCCCAACTCCAAGTTTGTGCTTCTTACATTTGTCTTCTCGTAAGGAAGGAAGGAAGGAAGGTATTTTTATCGTCCACGGAAACCAATCGGTCTATGGGACCCAATACAAAAGCGCAGCAAGCGGATTACTACCCGGATTAAAAAACTCCCCCGCCCCGAAGGGTTTTCGAGGGAAAAACCGTGGCAGCAATCAGCCTGCTGACAAACTGTTCCAATATACAAAATGCAAAAACACACAAATATATACACTCATGCCCCGCACCCGTAGTGCTTGATCAGCGGGCAGCCAGGCGGGGGCAAAGGTGAGCTCGCAGATCTAGTACCTCCTGAATGTACGACCCCAGAGCATGTACTGACGGTGTGTTCATCAGCAAATGTAGGGACAAGTCCGGCCGTATTAAGGTAGCATATCTGGCCCGGATCTGACTGAATGCTGGGCAACTCTAGAAAGTGTGAGACTCATCCTCAATGGCACCCGTTTGACAGCACTGACAGAGCCTGTCCTGGCGGGGCTCCCCAATCCACCTACCCATCTCGATGCAAAGATGGTGGGCACCTGTGTGAATGGAGGCAATGAGTGCATTATTGCTTTTTCAGTAATTTGGGAGCGCGGGTAGATTTGCGGGCCCAGGGCTAACACTGGGGTTGATGTGCTCCTTGTAATGGGCCGCGTTTTGATCTGCTCTAGAGCGGGGTCCCGAGAGCTTGCCAAGGAAGCAAGCGTCCGGGTACTCCGTGGGGCTATCACGATCGGCCTCTGTGTCCACTGCATGCACATTGCTCTCTGCCGCACGTTCCATCCGGCAAACCAGCGATCTCTCTTACCCCTCCAACAAATTTTCCGAGCCAAGGGCCCATTGCCACGGCGTAAGAAGGTGTGGGGCCGAGCATCACCCATAATAACTACTTTACGAAAATAGGCGATGTATCTATCAAGGGCTGCGCTAAAGCGGCAAGAATCGGTTTCTGCGGCGAGAATCGATGGGGGTGAAGGTTTCACCCCAAGTGCCCATGCCAAAATGCCTCGCACACTTTTGCTCCAAGTCATTCCGGGTCGCCAAAGAGGCAGCCGGGCCCCAAACCTCGACCCGTCTGAAGGGCGGGCTTCGACCCGGTGCGAAGCGATGTGGTGATGGCTCCAATCATAGAGCTACGCACGGTGATGTTGTTTGCATGGCAAAGCGCTTTCGGCCTTTGTCACCATAGCGGATGGACACCTCCCAACAGGCGAGGAGGGGAACTCCACCCCTAGGTACTTGTAGGTGGGCGTGACCTCTGTGCCGCCCCCAATATGTGAATCTGAGACGGCGTGGGGTGGCGTGAAGAGGATATGAGAACCACCCGGTCTTGGCGATTCATGTCATGTCCATTGAGAATGTGTCTAGGGCATCCATATGAGGATCGCATAGCTTGCGGGGTGTGGCGAGGAAGGTCAACATCGTCCGGATAGATGAGTGGCGGATGACCAGTGTAAAAGGCGTATGCCATCCTCCCATGCTCGATAAGCCGGGGGCTCTAACCGATCAATGTAGAGGCCAAAAGTCTTTGGTGAGAGGGTCACCCTGGGACCCCAATACTACTTGGTGAATGCTTGGCCCGTCGGCCGCATCCTGCCAAAACAACCCTCATACGACTGTATATGACATTACGCACAGGCAGCGGCAGCGTGATTGACGCGCAGTCTAGCCCATAGCTTTTCGGGGGACCGTATCAAAAGCAGCGAAGTCCACAAAGCGGCAATGCAAGTCTGCGGCCGATGGTTCGGTGTCTTCAATCGGTGCCGCGGTGTAAAGATATGGTCAATCGTTGAGTGGTGGGGTCTAAAGCACGCTTGTGTGAGGGATCCTTTTATCTAGCGCCTCTGCCGGTCAAGCTGGCCGCTTTCGAGAATGCCGATAGCGGTTTGGCAAATCTTGAGGCGACCATGATGATCGTCCGTAATTGGGCGGACGGTGTGGGTTGCCCGCCTTATGAATGGGGACAACCCCGCTTGTGGTCCATTGTGGGAAACCTTCTGCAATGCTCGTTGAGCGAGGGGTAGTGAGGATCGGCACCGGCTGTCTACCCGCCCATTTGAGTAACTTCCTACCGATACCATCGAGGTGTTGCCTTCCCATTAGCCCGACCATTGCAGGCCCTCCACAACATCCTCCTCCGCGAGAACCAATGGGGGGCCATCCTGGGGGGGTATGGGCGTCTGGCGTCCCTGGTGGGTCATAGAGCTGCTTTGCAAATCGTTCCCCACTACCCGGGTGTGATGTCCCTTGTAGGGTTGGCTGGCCTTGAAGCACTCTGGCGCAAAAGTTCGAGGATGAGTGTCAGTGGGCGAACATCTCCCCCGATGCACGGCAAGGTGCCTTTGTCTCCTTCGGATGGGCGCATGCTTGTGTGGTGGCCTCGCAAGTGGGTACACGGATCCAAAATGTGGCGATTTTGGCGCTTGCGTTCTTTACACTCCGCATCAAACCACCGGTTGCGGAAATGTTGTTGCCCCGTCGGCGGCGGCGGGGTCTGCCAAAGCACTGTCCATTGCATCCCGTAATATCGAAGTCAAGCTGAATGCAATCTGCTGCTCTAGTGTGGGGGTCCGTAGAATTGCCGGGCGAGGCGTCCATGAGCATCTCGGCGTAGTCCTCTGCACGCTCATAATCTAGTGGCCCGAGGATGGGATGGGCTGGCATAGTGGGGGTTACGGCGACTTGCCAAACCATGTGTAAATAAAGTGGGAGGTGATCACGAGTCGACCTCCTCATCCCGATTGTCGGTGCCCACCCGTAAAAGCTTGTTGATGAGATGCATATCTTGCGCAACTTCTGAGCACATAGTCCACCACACTAGACCCTCCCCGCGATTGTCTGTCTGCAGTGCACTTGCACTTGCGGCGGGGGGCGCGGATGAGCCATTGCAAATTATCAAGTCAAAAATACCACATAGCGGGGAGCAATGTCTGCAAAGCGAGTGACCTGGCTGTCATCCGATCCTCATGGCCAGACTGCCTCTGCGGGACATAGCTGCAGGACATCGTCAGCGAGGAGGTCAAGTCTCATGGGCTGCTCTACTCCTGTCCGTGCATTGAAATCCCCAAGAAGGATGACCCTACCCAGCCGCTTTGGCTGTATGTATGTCATCATATAGATCGACATAAGGGTCCATCCTATCGCATCGAGAGTGGCTGCGATAGAAGGTGCTCTGCGTAAGGGAAATAACAATGACGAAAAAAGAGGGTTGCCACTGGTATTATGCACACGAACCCACAAGTACCGATTGTGTCTGGCTATCTTCTGGAGGGTAACCGAATGTGCCAAGGTTGTCCGGTAGTAGCAAGCAACCCCATCATGACCCCTCTGTCCTGTACAGGTATTGAAGACCGAGAAATGTTGGTAACCTGGCGGATCGGTGCTTTGTGTCCGGAAGATGCTCCCATGTCTCCATGAGAAAGAGATGAGATCCATATCGGCTGCCACGGGTTGAGAATGTCCCCATACGCTAAGGGAAGCCTCGACAATTCCATGAGACCACCCGGGAGGCACAATTCCTATTTGTCGGCGTAGGTGGTATGCGTAGTCGTAAGGGGGAGGGCAGGGAAGGGGAGGGCCGGGGAGAAGTAGATGGAGCCGGAGGCGCGATGTGGTCAGAGGGCGTGGAGTCGTGAGGGAGCAGGAGGAGGCGAGGAGAAGGGGGTGGTAGGAGAAGCGGCGGGCCACGCTCAGTGCGGTTGGGATTTGCGAGGTTCCGCAGCAATAGCGGTGGCGAAAAATGTGCAATCTGCCCGGAACCAATCTTGTGGCACCCCTTGGTGGCGGATGCCTCTAACCTTGACAAGCTCCTGTCTGCGTGCCTCTGTTGTAGGGGGTGAGGTCGGTCCGCGTCTGGGGGGCGTCCCCTTCAACATCTTGCCCGGCGCTAATATGGCATCCGCGCACTGCGCGCATCCGCAACCACGAATATGACAATGCGGTTACGACCAGTGGCCCGAGCCCCATGGCGGGCCTGCTTGGGAAAATGGTAGCCCGGGGAATGTCATCCGTCGAGAATGTGTGTTGGATGTTGTGGGCGAAGACTCTCCCCCCTCCTCTTTCGGGCATGCCTCGGACTACGGTGTGGCCTCTTCGTCTGCGCTCTTGGAGTTCTGCGGACTGCGGGTCAAAAGTGGGGGCGGGGGCTGTCTTTGGGGTGGTGGTGGTGGTGGGCAGGATGGCGTGGGGTGGCTTGAGTCTTGGGGCGGCGGTCGTGGTCTGGCTGTAGCGGCAAGAGATTAATGCATCTTGGGGGGTTGCGGGGGGTGCGCCCGGCAGCGTCCTCGGCCTTGTGAAGTCGGGAGCATAGCTCTTGCGGGGAGCTTCTTTGCTTGGCCATCTCACATGCCCTTCTTTGCGGTGACTATGAACCTCGGTAGGGAGACCTGGCCTGTCTATGGATGGGCGCCAGCCCTAGAGCTCCGGGCTCGGGCTGAGTAGCGAGGGCGTGCTCGAGCCCGGCCACCGCGGGGTCGAGCCGAGGGGCTCCTCAACCTCGGCCAGGAAATCGCGTGACCATCGTCTCGTGCATTGCCAGCTCCCTCTCTGTGTCATGGTGTCGAGTGATGAACCGCGAGTCGGCGGGCTCGCGTATCGGCGAACTCTGCACGGCTTTGTTGCCGTTCGAAGTGTGCCATGCCAAGGCCATCTTCTCGTGTTGTGTGCGGGTCTCGGACACGTGATGCGATTCTTCGACCACGGTTGCTAGCCGAGCACATGGGGTGTCGAGAACTCCATCTCCGCGCCATACCCGGCTGGGGGCAGACGCTGTTAGCCTCAATCACGGCACCTTTGTTAGCCTCCCGCCCGGCTTTGGCGTGGCTCAATTCTCTGCTTAGAGGCGAGGAGTTCTGTGTGATGGGAGCAATCAATCCCTTCCCGGTTTGGGCTGGCCGCGTTGAGGGGCCTTCAGGAGCCTCCCTTCTTCATGGAGGATGACTCTCCCCTGTCCATGATGGCTGATCGGGACCGTTTGCGTGGCGGCCCCTCGCCTTGGTTTTTCCAGGCTGGCCCATCTTCTGGGGCCATGACTTCCAAAGTTTGAGGGGTCTCTGGATGTAAAAAGTGTGCCCAGAATCCAATTTGGGGACTCAAAATCGCGGTCAGGGCACCTTTTGGGGGTTTGGGGGTTTTGGGGGTTCCAAAGTTTGAGGGGTCTCTGGCTGCGAAAAGAGTGCTCAGAATCCAATTTGGGGACTCAAAATCACGGTCAGAGCACCTTTTGGGGGTTTTGGGGCTAAAGAGATTGTAAACCCTAGCGAGAGAAAGCCAAAAAAGGGCAAATCAAGGGGGCTCTATGCAAGGGCAGTGAGGGCACTAGAGAGAGAGTGAAGGCGCTAGAGAGAGAGTGAGGAGGGCGCTGGACGCTGGCTGGGAGAGTTGATGGACAAGTTAACGATACTATGGAGGAAGAACTAGTCACATTGGAATAGAGGCAATACAAGGTAGCAAGTGGAAGGCCTTAGTGAACATGTCTGCAATTTGATTATCTGTTGACATATATACTACCTGTATTAATCCTTTCTGAACCAGATCTCTAACAAAATGCATGTGCAGTTCAATATGTTTTGTTCTTTCGTGCATTACCGGATTTTTAGTCATTGCTATGCAACTCATGCTATCACTGTACAACTGCACTGGATTATCTTGTATTATCCCTAACTCTCCCAACAATCCTTTTAACCACATAATTTCTTTAGCTACAAGGGATATTGCTGCATATTCTGCTTCTGCTGAGGACATGGCAACTGAAGACTGTTTTTTACTTCTCCAGGATATAGCTGCTCCTCCTAACATAGTAACATAACCTGAGGTGGATTTTCGAGAATTTGTATCTCCTGCCCAATCAGCATCTGTATATGCCTTTAGAATAAAGTCAGCTTCTTTATCCCACTTGTATTCAAGACCATCATTAAGTGTGCCTTTCAAATATCGAAGAACTCATTTTGCTGCAAGCCGGCTTAGAAAATTAACTGCCTAGGAAATGTCAGGACGTGTACTGTTTGCGACATAGAGTAAGCAACCAAGTTGAGAAAATGAGCATTCTATAATCGGGTGGACAGGCTGGGGATCGAACCCAGGACCTCTTGCTTGTAAGCCAAGTACTCTACCACTGAGCTACCGACCCTTTGATGGGCTATTGGCACTCCTCCACTGAGTCATTCTTCATGTGTGCCCATTACACATGCTCCAACATTCCAGCAATATTATATGGTTTCCATTAAGCATAAGATATCTCATATGAAGGGGAAACCAAATACTTGTCAAGCTATCATTCAATATGTAAATATTTATTCCATTCGAGAAAATAGATTCTTTCATGTGCAAATCTTACAATGTTCAAAGGGAGGTCTAGGTCATATATTTTAAAATTTACCTAATTAATATGCTTGAGACATAAAGAGATATTCTCTGCATGGTTTGTGTGCATTTCATTTGTAACTTGGTAAGCCCATGACCTGCTATTTGTTTTTGTTTATGCAAAGGTTGACTATTAGACACAAGTTTTGGTGGGGCCATGACATGGTAGTATAATATGGTCTACATTTGGAAAGTATAAGGCATCTCATGTGAAGAAAGGTAAACATCTTTCAAGCTATATTTTTTAGTTGAATATGCTAATATTTATCAAGTTTCAATGCCGCCTACAAGCTTGATTTGTGCAATCATATGCTAACAGATATATTTTGCTCCCATGTAGCATGTGGCTTCTCTTTCCAAACTCTTCTTTTTGCATAGCATTCATATGTAGCAGAATAACAGGGGGTTTCCTTTGTATTTTTTTTTTTTTGAGGGTAAGATTTTTATTTTTTTTATTACTATATAAATGGTACAAGGCCCTTATTCACCCAATTAGTGAAGGACATAGTAGGATACACAACCAGCTCTCTCAACCTCTTCCTTTTTCATTAGTACTATGGGGGCCACTGCTATTCCCAAAAGTACCATAGCAATGGCTGCAACCTCTTCCCAATGTCCAAGTACTATGGAAGATAATTCCTCAATTTTCTGCAATCAGCTACTTATGAAACCTCCATAATGCTCCACTAACCTCAAAAAAAAAAAAATTGGCCCTAAGATAATCAATTTAAAGCTTGCTTCTGTAGATTGCCACGGACAACAATACTATGCAAAGGACTCCACTCTGCTACTACACCCAGAGCTAAAATTCCCATGAAGTCCTCCCTCCGAAAGTTGCAACTGTTCAAGTGATGACTGATAGAAGAATACTACCTAGTTACCACCATAAACACCTATGTTGGAATTAAGAGCCAAGTGTAGTCCATCTGCATCTAACTCCAGTAGGCTTGTCCCCTACTGGTGCCAAGCATACGTACAGTAGATGCCTCCCGTCTCCTAAAGACATATAGCCCTACACATACCATTGTTCACAGTGCCATCTGTACAAAAGCTTCTTCTAGCTGGGATAGAAGATCACGGGCCTAATTGAAACCCATCTTAAGAACACTACTTGCTTCATAATAAGCACATGAAAAGTGGACATATTTAGGTAACCCACTCAAGACCTAGCATAGACACCAGTTTCATAACTACATCTTCCATATAGATAGCAGTTCCCAGCAGACAAAGACTCATTAGTCACAAGATAAATAGAGCTTCGTGTGCACCCAAAGCCCTTCAGATCTTTAGCTAACATACCTTTGCAGAGAGGAAGGAAACTGGCTACATAGAGGTGCAAGGACGGACCTGATACTATGCAAAACCTCATATGGATCAGATAAGATGCCCCCAAACTTGTACCACCTGATAGCATGATAGCACGAGTAACCGAGTTCCAAAACTTGTCTGAATATACGTCTCACACTCGACCCATAGGCCTCTATATAGTCCCCATTGAGGAAGCACCACTAACATCACAATGGGTTCAGCAACAAGCACCCAAATCTGAATGACATCCTGTCAACTTAATCATTTCATGAGCTTGCTCCAACCGCGTGAGGATGGAGCTCTCTACTCTGAATAAATCTTAAGCCCGTCAGTACAGATCTAAATACATTACCAAGAGCCACATTGAGTGCGCTTTGGAGCGAAAATGAGATCCTTGTAACTATATGGCTAGCAAGAAAGTCCTATCTGGATATATTTGAAATCGATCTGCATAGAGAGCCAGAAATGCAAAACCTTGCAGTGAGTGCAAGGTCAGGCCACACTGATATGGCTTCCAGTAATCTGCTGCCGAATGTTGCAAGAATCCAAATATTCCAACTAAAACCTTATCTATCACCAAGAGACTGAAAGATGGGTGAGGAAAACTTACCAAGCTTAAACACGAATAGAATAGATTGAAAAGGAGGCAGGGTCTGCCAGAACCATGGATGTTTCTCATTCAGATGGTTTCCAAGGATTTAAAGCCCACCGAACTTACAAGCATGAAACTGACTCCACACACCACACTGAAGCTCTGTCTAAATTCGTGCAGCTCTGCTTAGAGCTCTGCCAGCATAGAAGAAAAGGAGACGATCCTCAAGAAACTGCTGCCGGCCATGGCCGGCAGCCCCTTAGCTGCTGGTCAACGCGCCCCCTTTTTGGCCGTTGGCGCACATCCTCTCATTTACTTCTTCTTCCTTTGTATTTTTGTACAGTTTCTGCTATGGTTTTCATATGATTTGATGGGCGTATTGTGCGAGACCTACTAATCAATATATCTAGAGTGCATGTTGTATTCTCTTATTTGAACGGTATATTATATATGATTACATAATAATTTTACATTGCATTATTTTTCCATCACAAATTAATTACCAAAATTTTTACATCCAAGCATTGATGTCCTCTATTTTAGGGTTTGTGGAGGAAAGAAACTTTTGGGAAAGGGGTTTTGGGGGTTTTTGAAGCCGTGTTCTTCAAGTCAAGGCTATGGCAGGCGCATCTCCAGATCTTCCAATTATTTCGTGGAAGTTCAATGGACAAATCTATTAATGTGTGAGAAATAACATGACGGGCAAAAGAAAAGGCACATGATGTAATTTCAGGTTTCTTGTTTGTACCATAGGATGTAATTTCTACTGAAGAAAAAGAATTCGTTAGTGGGATTGACTGTGTGTAGGGTGAGCATTCTACATCTATTATTTGCCCTTTATCTCATTTTGTCTAAAACGATCACCTGCTCTCGAGCTATTTTGTGAGCATAAATTTTTGTGCCAATATTTGTGGATATATAGTGCCAGAGAATTTATGTGATATAAACTTTAACTAAGATTCAGACTAACTCGTTGGTGTCTAGCCTCCAATAAAGTTGGTTTTTCCATCTAAACTAAATTGGATCCTTTGATTTGTATCTTATGCCAATGATGCAATTAATAAGGGGCCACATGCTTGAAATGAATGCATACACATTCTATATGAGACTTTCTACTGTGGCTTGAATGTAACTAATTTTGATTTTTTCGACTTATGTAGATTCCATTTGGTTTTGAAGGCACATTTGAAGAAGAAGGCACAGTTCTGATGCTTGTTGGACTTTTCTTGTTCCCATTGCTTTGGTTTGTTCCCCCTTGCTTTGATGACAGTAGTGTTATCGTCTATGATCCAGAAAGTGGGAGGTACGCATTGTAGGTATACAGGACCTTTGGTCCTTTCTAGTCCATCATGGCTTTTATGCATTCATGGGAAAGGTTCTAGATAATGTGTTGTATCTATTACTTTTTGTTGAGAATTTGTCAGCTCTTCTCTATGAGAAATCTGATCATATCTTTTCTAGATTGACCTTTGCGACAAAGATATTTGTATTGTTTTTTGTCGCAATCTTGAATGTCTTTGGCATTGACATTTTGGGCTCAAAATAAGTATAACCTACATTTGGTGATACCTTCATAGAATCGCCCTTCCCATAGCATCACTAACCCTTCCTCAACGGGCTCCGTTCCAAAGACCCTGCTTCAGATATTTGACACCGTCATGTAATTTCTGACGATTCTCAGTTGTTGGTTCGCAGGGAGCATCCTGACCGTCCAAAAAATACCTTCCGGCAGAATCACAATGGACTGATTCTTGCAGAAGGAATCACCAACCTAAGATCCCACCTGATCAAATCATAAATGTTTTATCCCTGTCGATGGATTCATCCAACAGAATATTCCACTATGTGGAATCTCCAAGGCACATTCCACTGAATGGAATAAGTCATTGGGTAATTTTGCTGGATGGAATCACCACCGTGTAATCCCCTCGGATGGAATCATGACTGTGTACTTCCATTGGAAGGAATCACCCCACAACCTGGGAACCTAGACATAAACCTAACACCCACCAAGTCCTTGGCAGGCCATCTCGGTCATTCGCCTGACTAGGTAATCGAGACATTGCAAAGGGAGTGCACATTTGTAGTGCATAAATAACTTCAACGAATACTGTTAGCAGTTTTTTATTAGCATTTGCTTACGTATATGTGCAGAAGAAAATACGCAAGTAAAGGCTTAGTTGCATGAAATGTGTATAGAATATGCATATGTATAAAAATGTGTAGTTTTTCCCTATGTATATGTATAAAAATACGTAAAAAAGTTGAATATGGGCAGAGAATACAGATAAAAGCTTATTAATTTGTCTGTAGAAATATTTTATGGTATATATGTAGAGGAATGGATAGGAGTATGAAAAGGAATTTTCTGCTGGAGTAGTGGTAAATAAGGGGTTTTTGCCTGACCTCATCTTCGTAGATGGTATATCCAATATACATATGAATCCCCGGAGAGCCATTGGTGTCGGGGTTCTCACTAGTGGAATCAACACAGAAACATTCCACCCAAAGGAATATCCATTTTCATTATTGCCTTCCATGGAATCGCATCCATGCATATTCTTTACGACAGGATCACCACGTCAAGGGATCGCAGCCTCGCAAGTCCGCCACATGGTATCATCTTGCCGAGTAGCACGATCCTAATTGATGGCTCCGCGTGCGCCCCCTGTTTAGCATGCTTTTCTTTTTAAATTTTCAATCCACGCATGGTTGAGAGATACAATTCTGACACCTGGTCATTAATACCATCCCACGAAATCATCGTTGTTTCTTCATTCTGGCCTGGTTTGACGGCTTTGGAACTCTTCTAGGAGGGCAGCTGGGAGCTTTTTATGTCGATTTTGCAATGGATATAGATGAAAGAAAGGAAGATCTAAGTGCCATGACTTGAATCATCCATCTTTTTGTTCCACAAACTTAGATTTCGTTCTTCTGGCAGCTGTAGGTAGGCGGCCAAACCTCCAAAAGGCTTGTCTGACCACAGTCGACTATTTTGGGCAATGAAAAAGCACCATGTTCCAATTCGTCAAGGGGAAGGAACCCAACTAGTATGGCTGTGCCATATTCCTACCTCATGAATTGATGCCTTCATCGTTGGGGAGCAAAAATATAGAGAGACAACATGCAATTTCTATATACCAACCAGCAAACATTCATATTTGACATATTCCATCTTTGTAGAAGAACTCAATTAGAGTTTAAGGCATTGCTAATTTAGTTTGCATTGTGCACCAAAGGTATTGGCGCAACTATGGACCCAAAGATAAATCTGGGAATGCACATGTTGTGGAAGATTGACCAGCACATCCAGGTACAAGAAGGAAACGGTTGAAAGCGGAGAGAGTATTCATAGGGGTTGCCAATCAAGGGGGATGCACTATGTTATGTGTATAAACGCTAAGGGGTTTTTTATTGCCTATTTTGTACTTATAATAAGAGGTTTCTACCATTTATCTTACTTGTCTAGTTGTATTGTGTATAGCAAGGCATTTTTATGCGTGTGATAAGGGGTTTCTGCTTGATCCTTGGAACGCAGATGCCATATCTATAATATATAGAGGTAGAGCTTTACGTTATGAACCTGGAAGGTGAGGTCTGTCACAGTAAATCACTTGCCCTTGAGAAAGGGTTGAGGTATAGGCTGGCTTTATGGCTCTCATCCGAGAAAAAGGAATCGACTCGTGTAATAGTTAACACTAGAGGTGTTATGTGAACATCCATCATGAGGGTTAATTTGAAGGAGCTTGTTGGATTGGATGGACTTTGGAGGGATGACATGCAGGGTTTCCCTTAAGAAAAATTCTTAAGCGGGTAACTTTAGAACGTTTGGCGAATTTCAATTTTGAAGGTTAGTTAATAGTGGCGAATATTTTTTTTTCTTATGTTTTGACATAGTGTTAATGGAAAAATGTTCTAAGGCATGGGGTTCTTTGATGTCTCATTATTGGTATTGGAAAAGGCAAATTTGTCATCTACAATGTATAACTCAACTTCAACAAGGCAACTTATGTGTCACACATAGCTAGACAAACATTTCCATCATGTTATTCATATCACGCAACACCAAAAGAATGTATTAACTCAAAGATCTTGAACATTTGTCTCCATTCTAATTCACTTGAATTTTTAATGTATAATGTTTTAGAGTGTAAACAAATTTTGAAAGTCAAATATCAAAAATATATCATGATGGGGATAGCAAATGCGCACCACAGAGGGGGCACACTTAAGAAACTAGCATTCACTATATCTGAAATCTGAACCATATCAATAATTCTGATAGAACCAATATACATTCATCATTGTATATATACAAATACTTTGGCTAAAATCCGGAGCCTCAAACTGTACAATGCACAACCCATGGAGATCTGGCATGTGCTAAATCATCTGGAATCACTTGAGAGTGCTAAAACGAGCTAATTGAGCATACCAAAAAGAGATGTAAAATGGGTCCTAACCATATTTTGCCACTTGTTAATCTCGGTACCTTCCATTAAAAGAGAATTTTGAGATATGTATGGGCATGTATAGCCATCCGACTACAAAGCAAAAGAAACAGAAACTTAGTTTCCTTCATAATATCACTTGACTTGAAGATGAGGTATTGGAATTTTTGGTTTGCAATGTAAAATTGCATTTACTTGCTCGAGTTTCCAATGGCGGGGGTGATTTAAAGAATTCTCTTCCATAGATCAACGCTTCAAAATATCGTAGAGGAAAGTTAATGCAAGCGACAAAATAACAACTAATAACAAATGATTATCATAAGGGCTTAAGACGTACATGGCTTTGCAGCTAATGATAGAAACATTAATTGATACCTCATATGGAATACTATAGGACAAAAGCTCTTGCAACTTCCTTGTAGACATGCCGCTCTTTACTTGATTTTATGTTTGGCAGTTTACTTAGAGGAAGAGAGTGGCCACTTTAGCTAGAAGAGATCCAAATGATTGCTGCCACTATAAACTACTTGGATACATTCTATCATCTGATCCTAGAGCAAAAGGCTTCGGAATTATAACTTGCAATGGTTAAAAAGGTAATATACGCTAACAAAACACTGTCTCCAAATTATATTCAACGTCATAAATAGCTATTTTCAGATGCACTTATCATAGAAGATGGCAAATATGTGGTCAACTTTTGAACAACTCATTTGCATTTCATAGAGGCAAAGTTACCTTGCTACCGATAACATATCCACCCCCCTAGCTCAATTTTCTTGCTTGACATTCTTAATTTTAGGTCTCTTGTTTTACACTTGTTTTCTAGCAAAAGTTATAACCTCCTCTAAGATCCCAGGGAGAAAGGAATTGATGTGTGCAGGATCTTCTCTAAGAGATTGCTTCTAATTCCACTGGAAATGCTTGCATGCCTTTATTGGCATAATATTAGTGTCCATTGTAGCGATCTTTATTCCCAACTGAATATAGATAAGTTTACATTTGCATTGCTACTGTTAAAACAATAGAAAATAGTTCTTTCATTTATATAAAAAAACCCAATGTAGGAGAAAGGAAAATAAAATCACGAGGGCCAAATACATAGCTAATGCAATGAGGGCCTTGCAACCAACGATAGTGATTATGCTAATGCATGCAGCCTCTTCATTGCGGCTCTTAATAGATCGGCTTGAAAATATATTGCACACGCATGGAAAACTAATAGAACATCCTAGCGGTAAAAAGTCTTGCTTTACGGTAGTCGAGGAAGGTGTTGTGATTAAGGTGGCTTCATCGAAATGCATCATTCCAAAATGGGCAGGTGGTTTAGGTACGATGGACTTCTTACTATAGAGCAAAGTGGTTATTTTAAAGTTCATTTGGAGACTCCTGAATGGTGTAGATGACTCTGCTGATTTACATCGTGCACAAGCTCTTGGTCACTGTATCCCTCTAGGCAAGAAGGCAGTCAAACCAGTTCTGCCTTTGGCATTATTTCAGCTTCTGTAGCCTTTTCCAAATGCTTCTCCATTTTCACATGGATTGTTGGCAGTATGGGATGCAGTTAAACACCTCTTTTGGCCATGTCCTTACATCTACGCCTATTGGAAACTCCATAGTGGTGGGCACCACTGCCTCCAAACCCCTCAACACCTCCACTGGCTGCATCAGCTCATCCCCTTACACAGAGAAGATGGGTTCTCACAGGTGTCCTCTCTGTTTAAGCATGGTATGAAGTCGGTTGTCTGTTGTCTTGGCCTGAGTTTCGGGCAAAATTTCTACTCTCCCATTGGGATGTGTCGGTATGGAGAAGGTCGCAGAAAATTTGCCTCTTATGGTGCAGGTTGGTGTTATAGAAAGGCTGCCTTGGGACTGTCACAGAAATATTCACAAAGGCAAGCACATTGTCAAATCAGTATATCGCCTCCTCTTAGCGCCACAACCACTTCTATTGCCAGATGGGGTGGCACCTACAAGTTCTCAGTCCAATTTGAGTCGTACATGGCGCTGGCTTTGGGGGCCTTTTAGATATTGAGACTCTTGAGTATTGCCTTTTTTATTGTCCAAAGGTTCAACTGGCGTGGTCTTGGCTACAAGGTTTATTTAACAACGCATTAGACTGCCAGTGCATCCTCTTGGCATTCGATCCCAATGCATGGCCCCAGCTAAATAGAGGGCATTCCATCTTAGTTCTAGTTGGCTCATGTGGTCGATATGGGAGCGTCACTGACACCACATTTTTCAGACATTTACTCGTCTGCACGCGGCATTATTGTTGTGGCCCAGAAAAAGGTATTGATGGCTTACGAGTGTTCTTCCCTTGAGTGAAAAGTGACAGAACGTATTTGGATTCATTATCTTCAAGTTCGTTCTTATGGTTAATCTCCTATTCTAGAGTAAGTACATTGTGCTTCAGGTTCGTGTTCTTGTGGCATCTTCTTGTGCTTATACAATTAGATGAGACATGTTAATTCTATACTTTTCATATCTGATTGTTGCCCCCAAAGGGCAACATACTAATTGTTGGTTCATATGTTGAAGTTAGGAAGGCTAAGTCAAAGAAGAACTTGGTAGTCAACATTGGTGTGAAGGTCAAAGGATATTTATCTTCAAGGTCAACTCCCATAAGGAATACTTCATTTGAGGTCAAAGGATGCTTATAAGATTTTGGGTAAGAAGATTGGAAGATACTTTATTGGAAGTTAGAGTTTGGAAGACCCCATGGTAATCTAGAATCTTTTGCCCCCAAACTATTCCCATCTCCATTCCCCTATGCCTTCTCTCATTTTTTGCCTTGATTCCTCAACTCTTCCCTCATCTTATCATAAACTCATTTCTATTTCATATTCCCATCCCATTTTTTGGCCTTTGCCTTTGAAAAATAAATTCTATTATGGAATATCAAAACCCTAGGTGGATAACTTAGGTATCATTCTAGATACCATAAGGATGCCCTATGCCACGTGGCAAGGCCAAATATGCTCCCAAATTTTTGGAAGGCATCCTCAAAGATTCCCAAAACTCAAAGGTTGATTTTTCCATTTAAACCATTGAAAATTGATTTTTTAAAAGGCCAGAATCTCGAAATATACTCGAAAGATGCTCGCGAGATTCCCTCCATGAACCCTAAACTTAGAAAAACCTTGAATCGGCCGGAGGCCTCGGTTTTCGCCTTAAATTCCTCCCGAATCTTCTCTTCCCGCCTCTTAGCTACCCAACAAACCCATAATCAAAGCCTAAGATTCGGATTCATAAAAATTTGAAAATATAATTGGGGTGATCGACACACAACTTTCGAAGGGCCAGACGCATCAAACCTCAACATTGATACATCTTTGAGCATGATCCGGGGCGTTTATGAAGTATCCGAGTGTTCCGCGATTCGATTTGAGAAAATTGGTGATATTCGATTATGATATTATTTTATGACCTCTTGAGATATTTTGATGATTGATTTATGATCCTGAGACCTCTATTCATCTTGTATTATCTTCACATCAATGAAAATTGCCTGCCAAGTGCTTAAAAATTTGACTGTCATGATCTTTTAGTATTTTTGCCACACAAACATTTTTACAGTACAATATTCCATCATTTTTTCTTGCATACGACCCCTTGCCCTCCTTTGCCCATCATATTTGCACCTGTGTGCACAAAAAGTTCGAAAAGAAACCATTCCAAACTCAAGTTATCATTTTTTTGCATTAAATGCGATACAATTTTTTTATTATTCACAAAAGCGATTGCCAAAAAAAAATAGTTTTAATGATCCAAAATATGATTTGATTGCATGCCCCTCACCTTTGGGATTTATACTTCACCTCAGTTTTGGAATCTCTCAAAAATTCCCTCTGCAACTCAAGTTACAAAATTACGAGATAAATGCGTAGTTTTGGTGGTATTGACCAAAAATTGACCCAACTTTGAGATCGAATATCTTGCAGATTAGACCTCAGACTTGGTCGAGATCTCCTCCCTTGCTTGCCTATAACTTTTCTGTACAAGTCACAATCATTTGACCTTGGAAATCAATCCACCTATGAGAGCTACATCAATTTGAGTGAGGGTCCCATATTCTTGAATTGGGAAAGGTATGAATACTTGATATTTGAGTTTTTTCTTTGAGAAATTCTTGTGTAGACTGATCACCTTAAGTGATCTGGAGGTTCTAACCCCAACTTGAGCATAAACTCAAGTTGGCTTCTTGTGTTTGACTCTTAGCCAGGTTGAGGGTCAACATTGATTAACAAACTTTTTTACTTTCGTCCTTCCGGAAAAAAAAAAAAAAAAAAAAAAACTGAGAATAGATACTCTAAGGATAAATAAATGCCATAAGGATAAATAGATACATGAGCTCTTACGAATCAGTTGCGGAACAAATGAGTTCGAACGATTGCAGATATTTAGTCTGAATCACTATTTAAAATAGAGCCAAAGGATTAAATCAAGCAAAGGGATGTTGCTAAATCTCTTTGCAATTTAAAGACATACAATGGCTAGTCTTTAACTGTTCTAAATTTGAAATAATATAAAAGACCAGTGGTCAAATCCACCAACAAAGTGCTTCCAAGAGCTAGAGCAGCTGATAACCTACAGCTAGTGAGCAAGCACAAGGAGAATACCTACAAATCCTTCACCAAGCATGCTCTGGAGTGCGCAAGGATTCGCCATTCTATTTTCTGAATAAACCCAAGGAGCTGCAGAGGACCATAGCTTCTTCATAATCCAGATTTGCCAACCTAAAATCTGCATTAGTAATATAGCCTTCCATACAATAGAGAGCAGTGATCCCAGTGATAACCTATTGTACATGTCGTCGCCTCCATGTCGCCATTGTACATGTCGTCGCCTCCAAGTCGCCATTAATTCAGACAAACAGGCGAAAGGAAAATGGGCACGACAGAGGATGTTGTATTGAGGATCGCTTTATTGCATCGGAGGCTGGAGGCCGGAGTCCATGCTCAAAAAAGTAAGGAAAAAGGTATGATGTGGCGGGCACATTGGATACACGTGGCACGTGGATAGGCTAGAATTGCATGAAATTGTGCACCTCGGGTTAACCCCGCTAATGATCCCAAAAACCCACAATAGGAGGTCGGAACATGCCAAATATTCTCAAACATATTTTGTTTGTGGACACTTTTCGGTGTGGATGGACATGGAATTACCCTCCAGGACCTCCACACATATTTAAATGACTCAATGGGACGAGATGTATACCTAAATGGAGCTCTGTTATACGCGACCCAAACTGCACTATGGACAGTTCATCGATGACCCAAGCGTCGGACATGGTCCTGGATGCTACGGATCCTTCCAACTAAGAGCAGCTAAGTGTCAATCATTTGCTCAGAAATCAGGAAGCAATCCATCTACTCTGAGGCAGATAGTTGTAAGGCCCCCTTTGAAACAGATTACTGAGACAGAACCGCAAGCCATCTACAGTTCCGTGAAAGCTTTTGCACCTGCAACCGTAGCCAATTTGGGTCCTGGATTCGACTTTCTGGGCTGTGCTGTTGAGGACCTCGGGGACATTGTTGTTGCAGAAATTAGTAAAGAGGTTCCTGCTGGGCAGGTTCTCATCAAGTCTGTGACTGGAGATGGCGGGCGGCTCAGCTATGATTGGTGGGACAACTGTGCAGGGATTGCTGGCAAGGCTACCATGGATTTGCTGGGTATCAAGTCTGTAGGTGTGTATCTCTCTCTGCATAAGGGTCTTCCTCTTGGTAGTGGTCTGGGTTCTAGTGCTGCTAGTGCAGGCGCCGCAGCAGCAGCTGTCAATGGCTTGTTTGGCGATCCGCTTAGTAAGGAAATACTTGTTCATGCTGGATTAGAATCTGAGGCTACTGTTAGTGGCTATCATGCAGACAACATTGCTCCCTCATTGTTAGGAGGATTTGTATTGGTTCGTAGCTATACTCCATTGCATCTGATGCCTCTGCAATTTCCTGAGGACAAGGATCTATATTTTGTCCTTGCAAGCCCGAACTTTGAAGCTCCGACCATGAAAATGAGAGCTGCTTTACCAAAACATATTACAATGAAAGAGCACATTGAGAATTGCAGCCAAGCAGCTGCCTTGGTCACAGCAATATTGCAGGGTAATGTATCACTTCTAGGAGACGCATTGTCAAATGATACCATTGTTGAGCCTAAGAGGAGTCCACTTATTCCAGGCATGGTAGCAGTAAAAGCTGCAGCGCTTGATGCTGGTGCTTATGGTTGCACCATCAGTGGAGCAGGACCTACAGCTGTTGCAATCACTGATAGTGAAGAGAAAGGCAAGAAGATAGGGGAAAACATGGTTGCTGGATTTCTTGAGCAAGGGAGTCTACAAGCCTCTGCTTCTGTGCATCTCCTAGATAGATATGGTGCCAAAATTCTGCAGAAGTCTTAGATTTATGGGGGAAGTATCTTTATGCTGAAATCCAACTGGGGGAGAGCTGTGTTTCCTCTATCAAGACCTTCGTGCTGCTAGCACTTATCTTCAAAGTAGCTTCTTGAAAGAGTAGCATGTGCAGCCTGCTGCATCTTCTTCACTGAAGCTGTTTCATTTTCATTTTGACATCCCCGATTTTATGCTCTTTTATAATGGTCTTTGCTGCTGTCTCAAATTTAATCTTTTCGAAGGATTCTTTTTCTGTAATCTCAGAATATATGAAGCATATCTGAGATTGTGTCTTATGGAACATACACAGTCCTGTTTCTTGCTAAACATGACTTAATAAACAAAAAGCAAGTTGCAGCAGCACATTATGCTATCTACCATTCGATAGACAAAAGTATTGCATGGCTCACCCTTCTATTATTTTTTCAACATTTTGAGCAGCTTATCGTCCCTTAATTTTTATATGCAGGATAAAGTGGAACATGCCTCAACTGGGATCATTCTTGCTGTAAATGAATGATTGCTTTAGCCCGCTGTTTTGATACATGACGTGTTTTTAAAGCTCTGGATTCATCCATTAGAAATACTCAATACTACTTTGCATTTTTCACCATTTTTTGCTACATGCTGGACTCCCGTCCTTTATTAAGCAAAGTGGTGCTATTTCTTCAAATGGTAAAGTTTTTTATCTCCTGTTAATTTTAGATCATCTTTTGGCATTCTTGTTAAGGCCGCTGAGGATCAGTAGTATTCTATCCATCTCTGCCATTTTGATAATACAACAGAAGCGTCCTTTGAAATCCAAGGTAGTAGCTGTAAATCCATTGTAGAAGCCCAACAGTGACACCTCTTCCCTCATCTTTCATTGTCACATTTAGTTGGAGGGAGCTAGTTGTGCAGTCCAAAGTTCTCTTTTCTTTCTTTCCATTAAAATGTCAAGAATACATTAATGACATGATTGGGATTGGCAATACAAAGCAAATTGCACGGTAAAAGTTTAAATCTAATTGCTTAATGCAGAGCATGCATATGTTTCTTTTATTCTCAAGTTGTTTGAGCTATTTTTCTGACTTGGGGCCTTTATTGTTGTAACTGAAGAAGGTTTTGAGCTATTTTTCTGAAGTGGGACATTTGACATTCAAGTGGGTGTAGCATCAAAGAAAGTGCTTTCACAATTTCAATAACTGGACGTCATATTGGATTATGATCAGGCACCGAAAGCACAAATAGTTTGAGAGTGCAAATTCCTTCTATGGGATTGGCAATACGAAGCAAATTGCACGGTAAAAGTTTAAATCTAATTGCTTAATGCAGAGCATGCATATGTTTCTTTTATTCTCAAGTTGTTAGCAGGGTTGCCTAACCCGAGCTGCCCACTTTCCTGCGTTTCTAGCTATGCCCAGACATTTCAGAAGAGGTATGCTATAAAAGTTGTTAAAAAAGTTGTAATGCAGCCTTCTATCATTTGGATACAAAAAATTGTTTCATGGTGGATCAGATATACAGCCTTAAATACGCAAATAACAGTTACTCAGCATCTTTTAAACTTGCAAGCAGTCAACAGCTTCCTCTTTATCATCTAAGAGGTCTCATGCTGTCCTTATTGCAGCAACTACTGCAGGAATATCCTGTTTTATAGTGTTAATGATTGCACTATTTGTGTGGCTCAAAGTCAGAGCAATCCAAGAAGGCGAAGAAGAGGATGGCATTTTAAGCAGTTATTTATCAGAGACAACTTTAAGAAGATTTTCTTTGAAGGAACTTGATAAGATAACTAGTAGCTTTCGCGAGAAGCTTGGGAATGGGGCATTTGGAACAGTGTATAAGGGGCAGTTGCCAAACGGAAATTTTGTGGCGGTGAAGACACTTAATGGAGCAAAGCAGGAAGCTAAGGACTTTTCATAAGAAGTATCAATACTAAGCAGGGTCCGTCACTTCAACTTAGTGCAATTGCTTGGCTTTTGTAGTAACAGAAAAACCAGAGCCCTGGTGTATGTATGGTATATGGCCAATGGGTCTCTTGATCAGCATCTACTTGGTAAAAATCATCCCTACTTAGCTGGGAAACCAGAATGGAAATAGCCCTGGGCTCAGCAAGAGGAATGGCTTATTTGCATGAGACTCTTCTGGATGCATCTCAGCCAGCCCAAACATATAGTATCTTTTAGTTTGATTATGTTTTTGGTTAAGCTTCTATTATTTCTAGCAGTCCCAAGGAGTTTCCAGGTACACATTCATTCATTTTCATTCAGTTAAGTCATTTTATGCTGTTTCAAGTGGATTCTAAATTGAAGATGGTACTTTTTTTTTTGTAGGGAGTTGAAGCCACCTGAGTGTTAATAAGAAGAAGAAAGGATTCAGGTTTCTTGTAGACCAATTACAACATAAAGGAAATTGTGGTGCTTTTGCACCTTTACTGGTGATGCTGGCTGACTATATGTGTTTCATGGTTAGCATGGGCAGGTAAATGCCAGCTCAACTTCTTCCACCTTTACTTTTTTGCAAACTGGTCTGGATTGGTAGGTTACACAATTGAATATTTTACTCTAAATGCTTATATAAGATCAAAGTATGTTACACTTTTATGGTTATATGGACCTTATCAAGATTTTATTCTTCTTTGGTATTTAGCAAGCAAGTTTAAAAGTTGGGCTTGCTTAATGTAACTTGAGTTCACTTTCCAGCATTGACTTTGTTCTTTTTGAATTCTGCAGAATTTGGTCATTTAAAGTTATACTCCAGAACAGGCTAAAGATGAAAGAATTCGTGGCATATTTATCTTCAAAATTTGTACAGGTAAAAGCTTCATAGTGTTGTTATGTTTATCTTTAACATTTATGCAAGTTAGCTACAAAAAAAGTATCACAGACACATGCATCAAAGCATTAGATATTTAACCTCATTTGGCCCCTTCCATCCTTGTGCATTTGCATTAAAAAGCTTGAGTTAGCTTTTTTAATGCTCTAGCATCTTATCAAACAGAATATTTGAGGCTTGTGTACATATTACTTATTGTGTCCACAAGAAATATAGTTGCCTTCAATAGCTCTGGGATTTTTTTTTACTTCAAAATAATGTTCAATCCCCTTCAGCTAGTGTTCTAGATTTATATCTATTCAATTCAGTATTTCACTTTGCATCAAGAAAAATGAAAGGATTAGTGATAAAAAGTTGAAAATCTTGAACCTTTTGCTGACTACCAAAAGAATGACTAATGTAGGAAAAGCATGCTATTGCTTTAAAATCATGGTAAAATTGTTGCTGCTTTCACTCTAACTTCTCTGCCGATGTACTTATGTGTGGGCAACATAGGACCTGCCTTTATAAAATAGTTTCATTCTGCAAAGCTTAATTTCAAGGTAAGGCCAATTTAGGGGCAGCAGACAATAGCACATGGTTTTTTATTTTTTATGTGTATGCATTTTTATGTCACAGTTGTAGTCGATGTCCTTTCTAGGGTGTCCTGCCACCTTTGCTCCAAGTCCATGTTAACGGTTTGGCAGCTTTATGTCCGATTCCATTTTTGTAACTCACTAATTTCTTGAGCAAGCAAGATGAAATGGCATCTGGATATAAAACAGATTTTTTTATGTAATGTAGCGGCTCTAAATCTCCTCAGTATCGCATTAACAATTCTTCCTTGCTATACAGCATCTTCACATCTCTCCAGTATGACCAGTGCACCGTTCAATTGAAACTGATTGAATAAAACGGAGCTGCTCCACGTGCTCCCACTTGAGTCAATTTATATTGCTTGTTGTGTGATAGGCAGAATCTTTGCAATTTTTATGTCAGCAAGTTTTTCATCATTTGAAGCACTGCATTTAGGAAGCTATGGTTTGATTTTAGCTATATGTGTAACAATTGGCCTTACTTTTCGATACCCATCTCACTAGATATAACTTTGTTTGGCTCCACATTACTTCCACATCATATACTTCAACATTAACAAACGAACATTTAATGCCAAATTTAAATACCAAAGTAAACAAGATCAATATATTAACCACGGGGAAATACAAAAAAATTAAAAGTCCCTCGTTTTTTCTTCCATCTTCAACATTGCATGTATATTAAACCTCATTCTTATTATGTATGTCATTCACGAGCAAGCACGAAAAAAATCGACCTGTATTATTCTTCTTCTTAAGATAAGCAATCGGTAGCCACATGAAGGCCCTTCTTAAGATAAGCAATCGGTAGCCACATGAAGGCCTATGGTTTTATATAGAGGACGGTCAGTCAACAAAACAATCTTAAGAGTGCATATAGTCTAGATACATTATGGCTGTAATTTAGACAAATTTTTTTCTACAATACTTGTGGGACTTTATTTAATGTTAGTGATTACTTACTTGAACATATTCTATACTTCCTCATTAATTGGCAAAGGTGTAGTGGAGCTTATGTTTATTCGTGATGAAGATCTCTTGGCCCTATAAAGAACAAATTATATCCATCTAAAACACTATATCAACATCTTTTGTACCACCATGACGTAGATTCTCCTAGCGGGGACTCAAAAGGGGTGAGCGATGAAACCATAAGGCTTTCGCCCTTAAATGCCATTCTTGCATACTTAGAAGAGCAGGCTTATTGGACAACACTTGGAATATACTTGATATTCTTCTCCATTCTGTATAGGGTAAAGCCTCTCTAGTGCAAACACTTTCTTTGATTTACATCTTCAAAACTTCTATGTATTATTACTTACCACTAATGATCATTCTTTTTCCTATTAGCCATTATTTGAGATCAGTAGTATTTTCATTGGCATTCCTTTTCCACATGTATATAATTCTTGTTAAGCTCACAATTCCATTTGCCATCATATCAAACCAATAATGGGAAGTCAAGCAGCATAATTCTTAAATTCAAAGTTTAAATTTGAAATTCAAATTACCCACGATTAAAATTCCAGCATAAACCCATGCGCCTAGCCTTACCTGTAGTTACGCTGGTTTGAGCTATTTTTCGACTTGGGGCCTTTATTGTTTATGGCGAAGAAGGTTTTGAGCTATTTTTTTGAAGTGGGACATTTGACATTCAAGTGGGTGTAGCATCAAAGAAAGTGCTTTCACAATTTCAATAACTGGACCTCATTTTGGATTATGATCAGGCACCGAAAGCACAAATAGTTTGAGAGTCCAAATTCCTTCTATACACAGTCGTATATCAATAGTTTAGAATGCCTTAATGTTGGTCGGGTTTTTGGGGGGTGTTGTTGGTACAAGCACATTTTGGGAACCTTTGTTCATGGGATGGTTTACCATTCTTCCAGCATTCAAAATGTATCTAGGAAACTTCCATCAGTGGATTCTTCTACAGTTCATCACGAATACGGGTGAATTAATATGCTCGGAGATGCTTTTTTGCAGGTAGAAGAAACATTGCAGGTAGGAGGAAACTATTTCCTGCTATTGCTACATCGTCTTTCAATGTCGGTAGGGATTTTGGGCAGGGGTTCTCTTTTTGTCTTGATAGTTTTTGTCTTTGATAGTGTTGGCTAGAAAAATCTTAAAAATTATATTTGATGAAGGGATAGGTTCCTTTTCTTGACTAATTAAAGGTATGGAAGGAGGGAGCTTGAGTCATGACTTCTTGACAACCCACACTAAATAAGCTTTTTTAATAAAGGAGTTATGGAAAAAGAAGGGAAGGTACGAAGATTGCTCCAAGAAGGAAGATTGCTTAGCAAGAACATTAGGTGGATGCACATATGCATCCACTGATTCTCTTTGATGCACATATCTTTGCAATGATTGTTTTCTTCCTCTAATCAACCCTGCTCTGATAGGACTACACTTTCTCTGCTGTGTCAATCAAGTAACACTGCACAATTTTTGCGACTTTGCTGTTGAAAGTGTAAAATATTTCAAAATTGATTAGCTTGGCAATTATTCTTCTTTGTCCCTTCCTAAATTCAAATGATTAAATGGTCATGTATTGGCTATAGCCATTTAATACTTATGCTGCTCCTTTGGCCAAAGGCTAAAGTCCACATAAGACTCGCCTTATGGAATTAGAAGTTCCAGATTCCACAGTATTTCTGCAGCAAGTAGATGCAAGGATTGAAGTTCGACCTAGAGGACAATGTGCAGATGGTTTCTTCTCAACTATAGAGATAAAAACAGTAGAAGTCCAACCATGGATTGAAAATACAAAATATCTACAACTATCCTCGGAAGTAACCGAACTAATCTCTATTAGTCTTCGGAATTAATCAGACTAACTTACCAACATCTGTATAAAGAACTTTAATATGCAGAATATGACTCATTATAGAAATAACTATCTTAATCAACCTATAATACAGGAGAAAAAATCACTTGCTTATGAAGTCCAAGGACCACTACTCTCGATAAAAGCACAAACTAAAGCACGGATCACTAAAAGCATGAACTTGATACCTAATTTCACGGCCGCGTAAGCTCTTATATGCAATTTAGTGAAGTCATCTCGGCACCGGGAATTTGCAAATCGGACCATTCTTTGCGGTATATGCGCCTGAGAATAAGGTGTCCGCGGAGGTCTTGCAATCCTCGAAAATTCATGACAAAAAATTAGGGTGTCCACGGGAGGTCTTGCAACCCTCAAAAATCATGACAAAAATTAGGGTGCCCACGAGAGATCTTGCAACACTCAAAATTCATGACAAAAAACTATTGACAACGATGTTTAAAGGCATACTTAATGAAAGGAAGGTTCAGCACAGATCCACATTACCTCTGCATATTATGCCAGTCAATATTTCATAGACGTATCCTTATATAAAGCACATATTCTCAATGACCAATCACAAAAGATGACAAAATCATATTAGTTTTTTCTATTAAATTCCGAGTGTTAATGCTAATTGCCATGAAAGATGAACTCATAGAGAGCTGCAAGTACTGCCAATTCATGCATACTCATAAAGACACCAGTGACATCTACATTAGGCAACTTCAAATCCTTGCCGTACCTTTGAGCGCCTCAGTCATATAAAAGCTAATTATCAGGAAATTGTTTTCAAGAGAAATAGCTCATGTCCTAGTCACTTTCAATACATGAATTCCTGGCATATGCAAGGCAATTCGGGTTTTGTGGGGCCTTTCAGGGCTAAATTGCTAAACAGTTGATGCAAGCATTGAACATTTTACAAACTAACTAGCATATCAAGGTCAATTCACATTCTTCAGATTATTTCTAGACCCATCAGGAGGCCTCTAGTAACTGTTATAATACATCTTTGTTTCTTTCATCTAAACCATCCTTTCCTTTGTTTGATGATTGATCAAGCAGGAAACAATCTTGTGAATGGAACAAAGGAGCTGAAGAGCTTACCAATATGGATATCTATAGGAGAAAGAAATGTAAGCCATCTTTTAAGTTCTTCAGCCCAAAGCATACGTAGGGTATCTGGACAAACAACTAACAGAGATCCCTTCTTCATATAACATGCAGCAACACCTATTGCATGTTATCAACATTGCCAAGGGATTTTCTATGAAGTGGCTTGATAGCACTGTGAGAATAGATAGGCGCATTGCTAATTGCCAAACATCAAAGTAACTGAATAGTCTTTGCCATGCCCATTTTATGCTTAAAAAAGGAGGAGCAAATTACCCGCGAGAAGCTCTTCGGTGAATTTGATGCGTGCCTGTTGAAATGGAATCCACTGAGGCATCTGTTCCAGAATATCCCAAAGTGATACATCAATTATGTTACCATCATCACTATCAACAGCAAGCCTCTTAGAAGAGGCCCACCCCTTATGACAGCATGCCTAGCCTTCTTTCTCATACATAAACTAACTACAAGAAAAAAATAGAAAACAATGAATGATCGGAGCTTTATTGAATACAAGCGACAAATGATGATCCGCCCATACTGTAGATTATAAAAATACTTGGTTGCTTTTTTATTTGAAAAAAAAATAAAAATTCAAGAAACAAGGGCAAATTCATGAATAGCATATAAACTACTAAATATAGCACAAATCCCATGAACACTAAAACAAAACTTTTTAATTTTTTTTCAAACTGAAAAACACATCACTACTACTTTTTTCACAAAACACATTTATGGCTATCGACCCAGAAAACAAAGTGCCTAGGCTCCTCCGCAATGCAAATCATCGCCATAGCCATGAGCTCCAACTCTGGAACTCTGTTTGTGAGACTGCTGCAAATGATCACCCCAAATGCATTGAGAAGGATGGATGGATAATGAACTGTAGCAAAACAATGTAGCATGCAGCAAAAATGTTTGTGGATATAAAGCCTTTCCTTTTATTAGCTTCAATGTCCATCTTTATATAACCCTTTTTTTTTTTTTTTTTTTTTTTGTATAAAGGTGCCTCATTTATATTTAAATGGCCCACCTTTTTCTATTGTACTTGATACCATAATAATATCTTCTCGACCCCTAGATATTTTAGTAGCCCTTAGATAAGTTTTTTAAAAGTAATGGTCCATCCAAAAAAAATAACTTTTTGATTAAAGACTTCTTCCTTCAACCAATATTTTGGAAGAAAAAGCATTTGCCAATGTAAACAGCCACGAATTTAAGACCATAGACAACAAATAAATGTCATTTTATTCTGCTCCCTTCACTCCTCGAAATTATGTAGTTATGTGTTGGGAGTTACTTAATAGCCCATCACAAAATACATTTCACCTAATAAAGCAAAAACTTCAATGAAATGAAAGATATTGACCAAGAGAAAAAACAAGAGTTATCTTGTATTTCCCAAAAACCTCCATCTACATATGTTCGGCTAACTTTTCTCAAACATAATAAAAAACATCACCTCCTATAGCTAATAACATAGGAGGCAATTCATAGTGCCTTGACACCTCGTTATCTAAGTTGGCTATGGATTATTCATTTCTAACAAATGGGACTTCTTCACATTGAGGGGTTTGAATCCATGGAGCATGTTGTTCACGTGCAATCTTTATAGTTTCAGGTTTATTATGTTGATTAGATTAGACCTAGTTAGTGCATTTCTTAAGAAAACAAGGTGCCAAGACACTATAGATTGCCCTATGCCATTGTTGTAGCATTGTTTATAGGCGAGGAATAACTTGATTGTTATATCATCCTTTCCTTGGGATGATTGTGCATGGGTTGTTTTGTCTACAAGGGTTGAGGTAATAAGAGTTTTCATGTTGGTAAAGCATGAAAGCTTTAATGCTTGCGGATGGTCGGATATAAATATTGTAATCCTTTGTTCTCCATAAGTGTTGTAAACATATATCAAGGCTTGCAACAAGGGGCATGTAGAGGCAAGTTGATCTCTCTTTATTCTTTAGATTCACTCACCTAGGCTTTCCATATAAAAACGAAAGTTCAAGACATTATAGATGTTATTATATGATTCAGGGTTGGGTTGCTCAAGGGCATATTCTAGCTTGATGGTGGTGTAACATTGCCAGCAAGTGCATGAGGATTATAAGAAACTAACATATATTGGTGTACCTGGTTTAGGAGCGAAAGTGAAGTGAAAAAAAAGGGCAAAAGAAAGAGTAAAAAAGATATCGAGAAAACAATGAGCACGCTAGGGGCACATTATCCTACCTATTTTTTACTAATAACTATTTTGAGATCAATACTAAACAAGATGAACGCTTACGGTTTCAGCCCTGCTCTTTTGCTCATAACTCAGGATTTCGGTGTCAGATTCAGGTGTTCTTGGGCTCGTTGGAAAGCTTATCGAACGAGCTTTCCGTCAATGTATGATTTGTATGGTGTTTTCTCTGTTTTTGGTCGAAGGAATCCGCCTGACAGTCCCGGCACTCTTTTGGCAGTGCTAGGGTTTGGCTGTAGTTTTCTTTTGGCCATAACTTCTGCATCTGGTGGCAGGTTTGGGCGTATTTGGGCTTGTTGGAAAGCCTTTTGAGCATTCCATCCTGTGGTGCTTAATTTTTTCAGAGATTGGCCTGTTGGAAAAGACGGTTCAGCTCTGAAACTTCGGCCCCCCTCTCTTGGTGGAGATGACAAGATCGATCGCGGACCAGCCAAAACATGCTTACAGTGCTTCTACCATAGTTCATGGTGGAATTGGCAAAAGAATGTCTGCAGATTCTTCCAGAATAAGTGTACGTGATGCACACAAAATGGCTCGTGAGGGTGCTCTTTCGGCTCCTGAGAGTTTAGTTTCTTTAGTGCACCTCAATCCTTTAGTGTTGCCCAATATGTCTTCTAATGGCATGAGTGTGGCCGCCTCAATTGAGACAGGAGCTCCATCTCTTTCCTCTTCTCAGTTACTTGCTCCAGTTTCTATTCCATTTGTAGTTGCCGCCTTCTGATTGTGTACTCCCCATCGTCACGGTGAGGCGGAAGGCGTGTTGAATATGTGCCATTAGGAAACTCTTCTGAGAGTGTCGCACCTCAATGCCGTTGGAATTCCTCGAGATCAGGTTCCCCAATACGGTTTCCTCCATCATTAATCCAACTCTCAAGGCTACGGGGCATCCTTCGTCTCTTCTTCCTCGAACTATGTTCTGGTACATTGATATCAGTACTAGCAGAATTACCACCACAAGCTTCAACTAGTATGTCGGGGCTTTGTGACCTGTCATCTTCATCTTGGATGAAGTTTGGGTCATTCTTTGGAGCAAGCACACAGCAGCAAGCACACAAACACTATGATCGCAAAATGAAAATATAGGAGCATAATAAGATGGTAGACTATGTTACATGAAGTAGTATTTGGTGTAGTGAATGAAGCACGATGTAGATGATTCACACTAATCCAGTAGGATTCAAGAAATTCTCCTCCCACACTAGCAATCCATGGCATCATATGTGTCTGTGTAAAAGATAACTGAACCTCGCATTCTGCCTTGGACATTCGCCAGTAACTATTTCGACCATTGGGGACTTTCTCGCTCGTAATCATTAATTTTTTTTGAAATCCCTCACCAAGGTATCCCTACTACTCCTCAGCTGGCAACTTGGCGAATCATCAATTCATGTAGAGCTCAGTGGGTATTGACATAATGTCTATTTGCATTAGCATGCGTAGGAATTGCCCACATTAGTATGTTGTACAATGCTAGAGTTAGTGGATGGATCATGCATAGTTGTGAGATTGACATGATTTATACCACAAATAGTAGGATTGGGAATGTCATTAGAAATCACAAGGGATGATAATGTTCTTCTAATCCTTGGGTTTCCTGTACATATTGTCTCTAAACCCATCTAGTAAACTTGAATATCTCGCATAATAACAGGTGTTTCCTTTGTGTTTTGAATGCTTTTATAGTATGGTTTTTATATGATTTGACGGTCGTATTGCATGAGTTTTACTAATCAGTACATCTAGAGTGGTCATTGTATTTTTCTGTTTAATTTTATATTTGAAATGCTTTAGCACTTGTACATACAATATTTTCAAAAAATGCATGCAAACTTCGAGAAAAGGTATTCTAGGGTTTTGTTGGTTTACTATAGTGAGGTTGATAGATAGATAGATAGATAGATAGATAGATAGATAGATAGATAGATAGATAGATAGATAGATAGATAGATAGATAGATAGATAGATAGATAGATAGATAGATAGATAGATAGATAGATAGATAGATAGATAGATAGATAGATAGAAATACAAGTATTGATTGGCCCTTGATTCTTTTTATTATTGTCTAGCAATGCTAATGGTAAGATCAGATGCGGTTTTTTACAGCGTAAATTTGAGCAGAGTCTCCCATGGTAGATTTTGAGGATAAAAGTGGTTGGAATTAATGAGGTATATATGTGGCAGCTTATTTAAAAAATCTCCTTCGTAAACCCTTCAAGCACTTCGACATGGATTTTTTAATCTTTCGGACAGTAATAGGTCGATTGTTTTTTCTTTGGGTCCTATAGATTGGTCTCTGTGGACGATAAAATTCAATCCAATTCAATTCAATTCTTTGACATAACAAACCTTTTTACAGTGATCAAATAAGAACTTCAAGCGTTAAGGTAAGAATCTACTTGAGTGGCACTATGGTTCATGGCTAGAAGCACAAGCAGTAATGCATGTAGCGTGTATTAGAACTAGTAAGAGTTTTTTTTTAAATCTGATAGCTTGTAGTTTAACTCATTTATCACTAAATAGGCTCTTGAATTGGTAATCATTTTAGAAAGTGTGTAAACTTATATGATAGTACTGATATGTTGCGTAGAAGCTGACCTGATGTCTCACATAGAATGGATTTTGTACTGGACATTGCGTTTGTTGCCTTAAGAATGTTCTAGATGGTAAGATTGAACTAGCATAATACGCCTTCAAAAAAAAAAAAAAAGATTGAACTAGCATAATCATGCAACTAGGAATTTGCCACTATTTTGCTATGACTTGGCAGGATCGTTGCATTAATTACATGGAATACCCAGCAATCTGAAAGGGGCTGCAAAAGTATATTCTGTAACACATGCAATTTTATCTCCCTTAGATTTTTACTAGCGTGGCAGATTTATCCTATACTACTTATCTAAGGAGGTAGAAATATTTGGATTAAATCTTCCTTATTCTTGTTTGTAAGTCTACAACTAGGGTGAGAAATGATAAACTTAGGCTGCTAGTAGCTTAGGCTCTTACCTATATATTTAGCTAATTGTCCTTTGGTTACATTTGCAAATGCTTGGGATCTTCTACTCCTGCTATGTTCTTTTTAAAAATGGGTGATCGACAAAGAATGTGGTCTAATTATGGTTGATTGGACGTAAATGCTACTTGAAGCGACGTTTACAATGCAAACGGAGGGTTCTTTTATACCTGCTACTTTCTATCATTTAAAATTTTGTAAATTTGTTGTGGGTCAGACCTGCTTCTATTTAACCTCGTTTTGAAGCTAAACCTTATTGTATGTATGAGGATAGTGGAACTTGCACATTGCTTCAAAGTTTGGAAAACTATTTATTTACTTTCCTTTAGTAGAAGAAACGTGTGTTTAATTATCATCATGCAATTTTATTGATATATTTATTTTCATCTTTTTTTTTTTTTTTGAAGGGCCGAAAGCCAAAAAGTTTATTAATCGGATAAAAGTACAATATTTACATGTCTCATCTAAGCTGTGTAAGCACAAAAGGATGCCACCGAGACCCACGAGCACGGAGCACAATGTACTTACTCGAATAGGAGACTAATGATAAGAATCAATTCGAAATCTTGAATCGGATCGTTCCATCATTTCTGATTCAAGGGAGGAACACTCGTAGGCTGTCAATATCTTTTTCTGGGCCACCGTAATAACACCGTGTGTAGAAGAATTAATGCCCCGAAAGATCTGGTGTCTGCGACGCTCCCATATCGACCATAGGAGCCAGCGAAACCAAGATGGAATGCTTTTGTTTAGCGAGGAGGCCATGCGTTAGGATAGGGCGCCAAGAAGAATGCATCCAAGTAGTCCAATGCATTAAACAAACCTTGTAGCTAGGACCATGTTGATTGAACCTCGGACAATCAAAGAGACAATGCTCAAAAGAGTTTCGGCGTCCAGAAAAGGCAGTGGGCATCTGCGGATATCGAGGATCATAGCGATGTCGGAAGGCATTAACATAAGCCCTTGTGGATAACACGCCACCACCGTCTGAGAGACTTTAGGGTGGAGCAACCTATCCCAAAGCCATCGCCATGTGCGACACAAAGTGGGTTTGTGGAACACTGTAGGTGCCACCCATCGCAAGCTGGAGGGTTGTGATGCTAAAAAAGAAGGCGATATCACGGATCGACAAAGTACTTGCCTTTGTGAATATTTTAATGGCGGTCCCATGGCACCCTTTCAACAACACCAACTTGCACTATAAGAGGCAAATTTTCTGCGACCTTCTCCCATAGAGATACATCCCAGCGAGAGGCGGGAACTTTGCACGAAATTCGAGCCAAGATAGTGGCGACCCACCTCATACCATGCTTGAATAGAGACAACACCTGCAAGAACCCCATCGTCTACGTGTAAAGGGATGAGCCCGATCTTTGCCAATGGAGGTGTTGGGGGTGCGGAAGCGTGGTGCCCACCACCATGGAGTCTCAATAGGGTGTGGATAGGGGGCATGGCCAAAAAGATGTCGACCGCCTCCCATCTTTGTCAACAAGCCCGCATAAAAATGGAGAAGCATTTGGAAAAGGCTGCAGTCACGAAATAAAGCCCAAAGGTAGGACTGGTTTGGCGACCTTCTTGCCTAGAGAATCTGAGTGACCAAGAGCTTGTCTAAGGAGGCGTGAACCGGGGAGAGTCATCCGCACCATTGAAGTCTCAAATGAGCTTTGAAATAAGCACTTTGCTCTGCGATAAGAAGTCCATCATACCCGGACCACCGCCCATTTTGGAAGGATGCGCCGACCAAGCCATCTTAACCACAGCACCTTCCTCGTCACATAGCCCAAATAAAGTTTAGAACTATTGCAATGAGCTCCCGCACTTTGATTTGTGGGGCTAGCGATAAGGATGCCATATAAGCATGGGTACTACTAAGGGTGACTTGGCCCTTTGTGTCACGACCATAAAGAGACAACTTAGCGGTGGACCACGGAACAAGTGCTTCTCAAACCCCTAATGATCTCCTCCCATGCGGCTCCCATAGTAACATGGATGCCAAGCTGAAATCCCCAACAACTTGATGGCTTGTTCATGCGTAAAGTAATTTCCATGGATAATCGTGAACACATCTTAGGAGCGGATTATCAATGTCCACAAAGGCTTGTACATACGCCACCCACAAGGACAGAAAGCCGGTGAAAAAGTATCTGAGCATTTTGGTAGCGGGGAAGATTCTTAGCATTGGCGACTAGGAAAAGGAACGTATCGTCTGCATATTGATTGCAAACCTCTTGTGTGCCGTCCTCCATTGCATAAGGTGATGGGCAGCCAGTCTGAACTAGTCTGAGGATCCTTGACCTTGGGGATGAGTGAGATGACACTTGTGTTTAGAATTCTATCCAAAGCGATTCTGCGGGTTGAAAGTCGCGAAATCATCATACACATCGGCTCGGCCCATTCCCAATATTCTGGAAGAACTTCGATTGGCAAACCATCAAACTGGGCATTTGCCTCTTTTCAGTTCAAAGACTGCCGAACTTAAATCATCAGCTGTCATAGCCGCCTCTATTGACTCGGCTGCTCACCAGAGACGATGGGGGAATTCCTAGACAAAACAGCGTCTGGAATTTCTGATTGAAAGGGAAGATGTTTCTCAGCAAAAAACGTCTGGAAGTGGTTATGCAGATGTTGCTTGAGGCCATTCGGTAGAAGCAATGAGGACATAATTCGGCGACATGCGGCGCCTCTTAACCGCTTACGAAAAAGCCCGTTACCGATCTCCATCACGAAACCATTGCAGACCTGCCTTCGTCTTTGCTTGCTGAATTTACTCCTCCTCCAATGCTTGGATCTATGCCAAACTATCACGATCATGAACACCTGGAAGACATCCCTGTAGGTCCTGATACAAGGTATCGGTAAAGGCTCGACCTGCTAGCTGCGGACTCGACCTTGTTTGGCAAAACTTTTGGCTGCTGCAATTGCATCCACTATCGAGTCATGTCTGGCGTCGGTGAAGGCAATTGTCAAATATTCTTGCAACCTTCTTGAAAGTCAGCATCCCTTTAAGAACTTCGTTCAAAGCGAAAACACGTCCGTCGGGGCCGCTGCTTTGTAGGGGCTCGTCTGGAAATGAATTGCGAATGGTGGTATGGCGGGTTATCTACGAGGCGAGCAGAAGAAAGAGACTGGAAATGCCTCGCATCTACATTCCAATAAGCTCTATCAGCAGAAGCTTGCGCGACCCCACTAACGACCATTGCACCAAGTAAAGGCACCTTCACCATCAATCTCAGGAGGTTGCGGTCATGGAGTAGGCAGACCCGCTGGCTGGCGTTCAAAACCGGAACACCACTATAGAAGTGCGCCCCAGCCGTCGGACTCTATTTCCACCATATTAAGATCCCCAACAAGAAGCCATGAAATGTGGCGGCCCAAGGTGAGTATCTTCTCTACGCCAAAGAGGCCCCGGTGAAGCTCTCGATGGGGTCTATTGTGGCGTAAACATTAATTAGACCATATTTAACCCCTTGTTCCGCCATACAATTGGGCCCCAGCGACCAAAGCAATCGGCACGAGTAAAGATGTGCGGCAGGAAGGAAGCCACGACCCACACGCTGGCGAGAATCAGGCAGCTGCGATAAGGACATTAAACTGCGACCAAGCATGTGCGCAAGCTTTGATCGTCTCCCTTACGACACTTGTGCTCTTGAAGGCATCTGGTGGCGTCAATCTAGATAAGTAGAAAGAAATCGACTCAAAAGCGAGGGGGAGGAGGCTATCCACGAACATTTCATGAGACTAAGCTGCATTGATCTTGTGATGGGGCCAATTCGGATGAGACCACTAGTGTCTCAAAGGGAATCGAGGATGTTTTACGGGCATCGGCATGGCGGTAACCTCATCGACCAAATCAGCCCTTGAAGTGGATCAAAGCGACCACGATTGGGATGCAATGGGAAGAGGTGGTGCTACGAAGCGAGGCGGGGCTGGGATCTTGAAGGAATTAGATCCCTTAGCTGATTTTTTCGTGGTTGTGAAAGCCGGTGGATGTTTTGGTGGTGGGTGGATGCCCGCGTCGATCAATGTCCATATACTATCCACGAGCCTCTTCAATTTGCTCTTGCAATTTACGGATTTCGGCCCGGTCTCAACATTTGGTGATCGAGGCGAGGTGAGGGCTGAAAAGCTGGAAGAAGGCGATCCGCGAGGCATAGGGATGTGAGAGATCCATTGAGGTGGGAGCTGATCTAGGAGGCGTGAAGTCCGGAGGAAGCGGATGAAGGACCTGTTGGTGAACCTGCGATATTGAGCAAAGAGAGGGGGGCCGGGAAAAATGAGAGCTAGTTGGGGACCATTCAATATGGGCGGCTTAAGCGGAAAAGAACATGGGTCCACTTTGGACAACAATTGTTTTGAGGCAAATCACGGTGAATGGGCCTTGCCACACAAACCTTAGTGATGCCATTGGTTATGGAGTGTTGCAAATGGAGTCCAACCTCATTCGCAATGGCAGAAATGAACTTGGAATCCTGTAACTTTTAGCAAACTAGAAGGGGGCACATAAGGCATATGGCTTAGGTGGAAAGGATCAAGAAACCTGCTTGTTGATAGAGCAAGAAGTGTTTCCAGAGAGGATCAACAGCTCCTTCTATGAGTTGAGCAGCCGGCTCAGGAGATTCAAACATCAAAAGAAAGCAACGTTGATCTTTTGCCACAAGGTTGATAGATTGATAAGCAGGAAGCCCTAGCTTGTGAAGGTGCCCAGAGAGCCAAGATCCCACGTACTTTAGATCCAAGAAAGGGCCAGTGAAGTGGCAGACCACGGAACACGCAACCAACTGCTCTGCATGTCGTCGATGATCCTCATGGCTAATCTGCACCCAGTGTAGTACCGTACTTCCCGTACTGTACGTGTACAATACGTATGCAACGTATAGTAAATTTTCCCATTTTTTTTTCTTATTTGATGCACAAAATGAAGAAGTACGTATAGTACATACAGGTATGGTACCTTAAGTATGGAAAACGTAACGTATGCGTACGTAACCTACACTGTCTGCACCACTGGAGCCCCAAAATGCTCAAAAGTTGTCCTGCACTTCTGAACCTCATAAAAGATTTCGTCTGATGGGAGCTGGACATCCATAGAGTCTTGCTTGGCTTGCAATTGCTGGAGATAGGACACAACTTCTTTCCTATTGTTATCCACCATGGTGGCGTGGCCCTCGAGACCTGGCGAGGAGGTGGCGGGAGTTGCTGGGGGCCTTGCAAAACCACTCGAGAGAACCACACACGAAACTTCGAGCAAGCGTGTCGGATGATCTCCAAAGGTGCAGTCGATCGCGGCTCAAGGGATGGAAGAGGATGTCGCCCAGGTGCCCAGGTGGGGAAGAGGGAAACTCCTCACATACGAGGAACCTCAGCGTGTGTTGGGCGTACACCCGGTTGTGGAGGTTGAACCACCATCAGAGCACTATCTCTAGGAGTAGGCGGCTAAGGAACTTTCAACTGTATTGGAGGTGCAGCGGTGCAACACTATTAGGTGCGATCGTCGGAAAGAGCACTCTGAGGGCACATGAAGTGCGAGGCCCGACGCGGGGACTTCCGGCCTATGTTGGAGGAGCTAGTAGCCAGCGGCAACGTCGGCCCGGACAAAGAGGGTCTTGCACGAACGGAACCTCCAGCGAGTGTTGGGGCTAATTGGCGAGTTTCTTAAAATAAACCTACGGCGATTGCAGCCCCTAGCGGTGGCGGCGGCGGCGGCAGCACCGCCGGTTTATTCCGAGAAACAAGCCAATCGCGGTTCGCCGTAAATGTCCGCAAGACGGAATTTTTTGCTACGTGGCAAAAAATTTAGGTCTACGACAAGTTCTGGCCCTCTGTTTCTTGCGGATCCGGCCCCTGTTTCTGTGATATAAGCGAGAAATGCCCCTGTTATATAATCCAGCCCCTGTTTCTTGAAGCAAGAAGATTGAAGATATAAGCAAGAAATTTGAAGATATAATCTGACCGCTGTTTCTTGTTTCCTGTTTCTTGTCTGAAGATTGAAGCAGAAGCTGAAGATTCTTGTTATATAAGCAAGAAACGCCCCTATTCTTGCGAATCTGGCCCCTGTTTTTGTGATGCCCCGGCTTCTTGCGGATCTGAAGAACCGAGCTCCGGAGCTCTTGGCGAGCTTGCAAGGCGGTGGAAATCACCGGATGCTGGCATTGCACCATTTCTTCCATATCCTCCAGATCTTTGGCGCCGCCGCCTGCGCTCCTGACCAGGCTGGTTTCCTGTTTTAAACAAAGAGATAAAAAAACATGAAAATTCCGTTTTGCGGACATTTACATAATGCAAATGAGTGAGGAGGCCAAAGTTAAGACAAGAGATGATGCAAAAGGACTTACGTATGGAGCAAATTGAAGCCTTCATATTGCAGCTGTTGCTGCTAATGGTCTTCAAGTTGCAAGGTCTTGGCAACTTTCCCAAAATCAGTCAATGGTTGAAAAGTTATGGATGTGTTAAGTCAAGAGGGTCTACCATACAACAACATTCTATCTACCTTTCAATCCATTTTTGCATTAAAAAAACAAACACATTTGTAGAGTAGTAAAATTGCAGTAGGAAGTCCATGAAATAGAGGGGCCAAAGGTGTACAAAGGCGACATGTACCTAGCTATGCGCACAGGCATGGACAATATATGGAGTCTTGGGCAAACTTTTGCGCATGGACAATATGGAGTGTTTGGGCAAATTTTTTAAGCCCTATCCCAAAACTCCCTAATGTTCTCTTAAATATAGCCACATAGTGCTCCCTCCCAACCTGAAATCTTTGCTGTTTTAAGTTTTCCAGGAACTATCCAGCTGTTATATTTCTTTGCTGATATACATATTAGGACCCGAGATCTCTCCATAGTGAGAGACTATTTATGTTAATGTTAAGAAAAATTTTTTTAAGCTCCTTTTTATCTGTATTTCATGTTATAATGAATACAAACTCTGCCTTTATTCAAAAAAAAAAAAAAAAAAAAAAAAAAAATTGTGTTGCCCTTACAGAAATATCTATGGACGACCTCCCCTATCCTGGAAAATAATTGCCACGTTTAAAGTGGAAGCCACCAATTGAACCACTCCAGATGCCTGGTTAATTGGGTCCCTGCGTACGCTGTAGCGTGATCATGTTTTCTTCCATGGCAGCGAATCCATTTGGAACTGTTATCAATCACAATGAGGGTTGCTACATGGGTTTTCATTGTTGGGCTGATTTGTGGGCATTTAATAGGATCATATGGGGATGCCAGCCTCTGCATGTGGGGTGGAGCGGCAGAAACTCCTCAACCTAGGCCCAGAATCTTGGACATCACCCATGAATACAGACCAGACTTGCCCGTTTTTAATAAGTTTGATAATTCAGGGCTCGGAAAGGTTGTCAGTTTGTTGAAGAGCATCGCTAATGGCTCTGTTTACAATGAATCGGAGCTGAAGATTGGTGTTCATAGTGGCACCCATGTAGACGCCCCTTCACATTTCCTTCAAGAAGCTTTCGAAAGCGGGCACGATACTAATAGCTTAGACCTCGAAGTCTTAAATGGTTAAGTTTTTTTTTTTTTTATCAAATTGGAGCTTTTTCAATTCTATGCTTTAGATTATGTAACATAATGTATTAACTTGCATCCTTATATTTGAAGGCATATACTTGTCGTTCCGTAGCCATCCTAATAGCAGCTCTCTTTGCTTTCTCATAGGACCTGTACTCGTGGTGGATACTCCTAGATCAAGCAACATATCAGGTACAGTCATGAATGTTTGCTATCTATAAGTTGAATAACTGGAAGAATATTGTACGCCAAACACAACGGCAAGACTAATTCAACCCGTTCCATCTTGTACAGTTATGTAGTCAATGCAGCCACTTCAGCCTGATGCAATCAACTGAAGATAGGAACTTCTAAATACTTTCTGCCAATATATAAAGAAGCGAAAATATCATAGTTTTTGTAGGAAGATTGGGTTATGCCATCAGACAATCTTATGCTTGTTAGAAAGATCTCGGCTTAATCTACAATTCATCTGAAGGGCACATTTGCATTAGATCATTAAAAAAACGTTACTGCCAATTTTCCTAAAATACCCAAAATACCACTGGGTTTAGTGGCATTTTGGTAATTTTGGTAAACTTTAATGGTATTTTGGTAATTTTCCCTTTTACTTGTCTTCCATGCAAGCTTTGCGTCTGTGCGATGCCCAACACTCATTGCATGTATTCATTTTCTTTGTCCTCCTCATAGTTGAAACTAAAGCTCTGGGAATATGCCCTATAGTCCCATCGTTTGGGATAAAGCATAACATGGTACCCCTGTGCTTTTTCTCTAAGAGCAAAGGACTACATTTTATGAATCATTATGTATCTAATGCTTATATTGCAATTTACGACAGAAAAGGTACTGATGGACTTGAATATACCAAGTGGGGTAGAGCGCGTGCTTTTCAGGACGTTGAATTCTGACAGGTAAGTAAGACAGAATCCATATCAACATCTCCTTTTGAGAATTAATGTGTTCTTGGCATTCAATAATTTGTTGTCTTAATTAAAAGGTATATAGCACCTGAGACTTAAGTCAGATCATTATTCTACAGGACATAGCAGACATCATACCTGAGAGTTGAAACAGGGCATTAGTCTAGATTCTTAGTTCATTGCGGTTGCTGCATGTCATGTAGCATGTTTGTCATGCAAGCCTTGGACCCATATGCATGTTAGTTAGGACCAGCTTGTAAAATTCAAGAGCACCTAATGCTGGTTTGTTGGCATTTCACTGTAAGGGCATTTCTTAATCTAATCCTCATGGACTGGTTGAAGGAGGTCTTTGCTTTTTGTTAAATATAGATAGGATATTGCTTTAGCAGCTTAATGTCATGGCTTTTAGAGGAGAGAATGCATTAGGAGAAATATTGTGGCATATTGCCAATATGGCATTTAGTCAGCAATTTAAAAGTTTTCTCTAAATGTTTTAGCTTATTTCCAAAAAATAATGTGTATAAGCAGGAGTTTATTTCAGTCTTCAAGCTCAGAAATGAAACATTAAAAATGACCATGTAGAAGTTAAATACGGCCCCGAAGTTGCTTGGCCTGGCTTCATATGGTAAATAAGCAAAGGGATTTCACATTTATATCATATGTTTGAAGTTTCTTGGACCCTTTTTTTGAATTCAATGGATGGTCTTCAATATTTTGACCAATAATAAATTTGCTTTTATTAGGCGGCTCATGTGGAACCCAGTGTTTGCTAAGGATTTTACTGGATTTGTGAAAGGAGGAGCGGAGTGGCTTGTTAGTCATACATCTATCAAGCTTATTGGTGAGTCATCTGATGACTGTATTTGGGATGGAAGTATTGACAGTTTCATTGCAAAGAATCTGCAAATCTAAACTGATGTGCATGCCAATGTCTTCTCGTGGCTCTGTTTGTCACATTCCAAAATTTAGTAAATTGGTATTGTATCTTGTGAGGTGAGTAGCATTACCTGGTACAGATGTATTTGCCCTTATGACTGTGTGTGAACTCCTTATTATAGTGTTTTTAAATTTGTGCCATCATTTTTGGAGTTCACGAGGATTATTGTCATCCTTTTTCCATTTCTTTAGATTCTCTTCAACTGAATGTCGATAGTATATGCTTCCAAAAAAATGGAAAGTCTCCCATTCTTTATTTAGACATGTTAACTCCTTTTCCACTTACTTTTTATTTCAGGTGTGGACTATTTGTCAGTTGCTGTTTATGATCAATTGGCTGATGTGCATAGACCTTTGTTTAAAAGGTGAGAGTTTAGGTCAAAGTTAACTGTTAGAGAATGTGACTGGAATTAGATACATAATTTCTTTATCCACAAGTACACAATATAAAAAATCTTCAAATTGCTGCTACGAAAAGTGCTAAATAGCTCAGAAATTAGCATCTGATGTTTGAAGTAGAAAGTCTCATATTTGGACATTATTTGGCATGAAATGCAATATAACATTGGCCTCATAGATCCCAGTATGTATCCTTTTTTTAAGCCAACAGCACTTTGTCCTTATGTTTAGGCAACTAAATATCGATTTTTTTGCTGCAGAATGTAGTCATTATTGAGGGCCTTAATTTGGATAATGCCAGTTTGGGTCTACATGTTTTGCACTGTCTTCCTGCTAGGATTGTTGGCTCGGAAGGGGCACCTGTTAGGTGCATTTTGGTGGATTAGCAGAAAAGTACATTAGTGGAAAGCAATTACTTTTGATCAGTGGTGTATGCCTAATAGTTAATATTTTCTATTGCAATTGTTGCTCTGTTGCTTTTTGCCATAGAAGGGCCACAAATAGAATGTTATTAACGGTGAAAGAATTGTCATTGTCTGCATCTATGGTATTGCTGGTTGGGGTTGTGGGATCCAGAAACTCTGCCCCAAGTTTCCTTTGATAGATGCCAAAAACACTGCCAATCTCCCGCATATTTTCTAGTCTTGCTTTTAGAGGACAGCTCTCAGAGATTTTCCTTGTGTATGTCACAGGCGGAAAAAGGGGGATGGGTTTTATTATTACAAAAAGAAATTTATCCTGGTGACCAAAAAAAAGTTTTGTGCTAAGTCGAATAGATCTCAATTCTTGACATCCATGCGTCTGAAAGAAGTGCAAGTTGAACCTGCACTATTGCCATTTTGTTTTGCATCAAGGACAACATGGTGCGAAATTACCTCATGTCCTCAAGATTTTGTAGCAAAATGTCTTGAACATAGATGATAATCAAAATTATATAATTATTCTTGGCTTAAACTTTTCACATCTTCTCCTTAACACCACCTTGCTCCTAATCATTCTTGGCTTAAGCTTTTTGCATTGTCCCCTTAACTCATGTGTGTGCCGAGCCTTGTGCATATAGACTTTGAATGTTAAAATATATTGCATGGTTGATTTGTAAATTTAGCGGTAAATACATTGATAACTTGAATTAAATTGAACTAATTGAAGAGTACAATAAATAAATCAATAATTTTTAATAGGAACTTTTTTTTCTCAAGAAACGAAAACCATAGAATTCCCCCTCCCCTTTTTACTTTTTATTTTTTTTTTTTTTTTGGGGCTAAACTTTTGTATAATGCTTCCTGCTAAACTAGGGTTTTACATAATGCTTTCTGCTAGTTTAAGGTAATAGAGTTTGTCACTCACTAATGGTCCTTCGTAAGGCCAGTAACCTTCAAGATTGGTATCGGAGTTGATATTCCAAGGACCTAGGATTGACAAGAAAAACTCTGATTCATCGATTTATTCGGGGAATCCAACTATGCCAGCCAACGAACAGAGCAGAGGCCTGTAGAGGAAGGAAGGAAGGAAGTAGAGGTGGGCCTCAGGGCTGTCAGGCAAGCGACAATGATATTTCTCACTAACAGTTTGCAGCGGGGCTTAAACAAAGGCTCTATCTTTTTCCTGCTTCAAAATCCTTCAAAATGGCCTCCTTTGGATGAAGAATCCGCCTCCCTTCTGCCAAAGAGTTTAATTTCTAGTCTAAGTATGTTGATGTTCTAACTTGACTATGGCCCCTTCTTATAAGTATGGGTCTGCAGAATCTAAGACCATTCCGTTCTGCAGCCTTCTGCAGCCCATTTCTTTGAATGGAACGAAGGCTTTGAGCTTTGAGCTTCAGAAATGGAACAAAGGCTTTGAGCTTTGAAACTTCTGCAGCCCATTTCTGAATTGAATGAAGGCATTGAGCTTGTGTTTTTCTTCAGAATCAGATCCTTCCAGTCCCCTTCCATAGTTTGAATGTGGGCTTATATTTGCTTCTGAAAGCTCAGATCATTGCCGATGTCCCAGGCGCCTATTCTAGTCGCCTGATGCATAATAGAATCTTTTAGCCTTTGAGGCCAAGAGGCAACTATTCATGCTGCTAAATCTCGTTTCAGATTGTAAAATTTAACTGGATAGCATCAGAGCTTAGCGCCGGTCCCTTCAAATGTCACATGTCCGATAGGACGCTGCCTTGTGGCGTGACGTTAAAATCTCTTCTTCTTCTTCTTCTTCTTCTTCTTCTTCTTCTGTCCACAATTTTCAGACCTCTGCAAATTCGCCAGCATCTAACCCACACACGAATCTTATTGTCCACAATTCTAGCAGACCCCAAATTTTCTGGCCCTTTTCAACTATTTGACGTTTTAGCAAATTGATGCTGATCAAGTTGCGGATCTGGGATCTAAGGCGAGGGCACGGAATCTGCGATTGTGAAAAGAGGGCCTTGAATACGCATTGTCGGATGCCATTGCCAGCAAATTTTTACTTTACTTAATGCAATGTGTCAAAAAAAAAATATAATAGAAGTGTTGCGCACGAAAAAAGCTAACGTGTCGTGATCATATAAAGGAATCTTAAAGTAATATGCCAAAAGAATCGCTCTCCAATATAATTATATATGTTAAGATATATATATTTTTTAAGGTAATGGTTCTTGAATAGAATGTTTTGCCATCTGTTGCCCGAGCATGGCGAATTTGGACCATTTTGCTCCTCCTATGTTGAAGCAGGTGGCGGATCCTACTAAAGCTTCTAAGCCCGGGTGGCCAAATTATGTCTTGCAAGCGGGTGGCCAGATCCTACTCCGCTTCTAAACTGGGCGGCCAAATTATGTCTTGCTAGCGGGTGGCCAAATCCTCCCCTTGGAGATGCTCGTGGAACTGCGTGCAACGGTTTCGCGGACGCAACAAAGCAGGTTTGATAGGGTCTCCTGAAGCTTAGATTTTTCTATCGTTTTAAATTTCTTGTAAATCAAAATCATGATGAAGCATCTTGATTTTGGCCAGATTGTGTGAGAACAGAGCCGATGATGGCTTACCTTTTGAGGATTTATGTTCGGCACAGACACATAGTGAAATCTGGCACGTCCGAGAGAGGGTTGTGTTGAATGAGATTCTTCTTTATTCGAAGGCGGATTAGTGTGTTCAAATTCCACGATGCAGTGGGCCTTATTGCGTATTAAGTATAAGAGAAAGGCCCCTTGGGGGGCCATTTTACGGCTTTGGAAAGGTGGCGGCCTTGCTGGCGTGGAGGCCAACGGCCGAAAAATAACCCAGAAAAACTGCTGGCCTTCACGGAAAGTTTGATTGGTTGGCATTCTGCCACGTCACCAGGGCCACGTCACCATATAAAAGTGATGGCCTTCTATTTTTCCTTCCTTTCTTTTGCGTCTCCGGTTGTCTTCAGCTATGGCGCCTCATTTTTCTTGTTCTCTAGCTATGGCGCCTCGGCTATGGCGCCTCATTGCTTCAACGGAGTGCTTGAAGGCCTTTGCTTAAGGTTCTCTTTAAGGTTCTGCTTAAGGTTCTTGTTCTCTAGCTATGGCGCCTCATTTTTCTTTCTTCGGCTATGGCGCCTCATTTTTCTTGCTTCAACGGAGTGCTTGAAGGCATTTGCTTAAGGTTCTCGGGACCTAGGAGACGATTTTGGCAGCTGTATTGGTTGGTTTTTTGCTTCTGACTTGTGTTCTTGTATAAGCAGCATAATATTAAAGATCCTCATATTTTGGCTGATTTGAAGGCGCATGCACGAAAGATCCATCCAGTTTGTCATTTGGACGAAATATCCCTCGATTTCAGGTAATTTTTTTGTTTCTTGTTAAGTTTGCTTTTTTTTTGTTCGGAAAATTACTAAAATACCATTAAAGTTTGCCAAAATTACCAAAATGCCACTAAACCCAGTGGTATTTGGGAAAAGTTGGCAATAACGTTTTCTTAATGATCTGAATGCAAATGTGCCCTTTAGAGAATTGTAGATTAAGCTGAGATGTTTCCAATAAGCATAAGATCGTCTTGATTGGAGATAAAAATTTCAAGTTATAAGCTCTTTAGTTCTTCAGAATTTGAAAAATGAAAAATCTCATAACTTGAAATTGTGGTCTTAGAATTGAATGATCTTATGCTTGTTGGAAAGATCTCAGCTTAAACTACAATTCATTTGAAGGGCACAGTTGCATTCAGATCATTAGAAAAACGTTATTGCTAATTTTCCCAAAATACCACTGGGTTTAGTGGCATTTTGGTAATTTTGGCAAACTTTAATGGCATTTTGGTAATTTTTCCTTTTTTGTTTTACTAACTTTGTTCTTGCTTTTATCAGGTTTTTCAAGGTTTTTAGTCTTTGAAAGGTTGTAATGGCTCGGCATTTTCTTGCATTTTCTTGCCTTTTGTGCTTTTTTTGTGCTCGGCATTTTCTTCAGTTTCTGGTGGCAGCTTCGATCTAGGGGAGCTTGCCAAGAAGATATTGAAGTGACAGTGCAATGACTTTAGTTTTGTTGTGTCTTTATTTCTGCTTTGTTTAAGTGTGAATTTTGAATCTTTCATCAAGTATTTTGAGAACTTGGCTGAACTTCCAAATGTTTTGAATTTTAAATGAAAATCTGAACTTTTGAATGTGTAAATTGCCAATTTTGTTTACTTCTTGTATTGACATTCTTAACTATATTCTGGAGTGCATTATGGTCTTCATTCTGGGCTACATTTTGCACTATATTCTAAAAGATAAGTGTGTACACAATTCTTTAGTGTAGTGCAATTTCAGGCCACTTCAGAGTTGGAAACAATGACACGTGTCACGACGGGATTGAAGATGGGAGCAGAATGCCAGCCAACCAAACTTTTCGTTCATGGCATTGCGTGCCAGTACTATTCTACTACTTGTTCATGGCATCGATTGTTGAAATGCATGCGTGGTTTTCCTTTGGGTGCCATCGCTTGTATGTACCATCGCTCTACATCATGATCTTCACTATGTAGTGTGGAGTATGGAGCATGGAGTGTGATGTAGTGTAGTGTGTAGTGTAGTATTTTTTCTTGTTTGCTTTATTCTGTTATATGATAACATATATATGAAATGAAATGAAATTTGATTATTATGTCTGTGAGACTGCCAGGTCTATAAGACATTCAACAATATAAAACAAATCATGTAATACATCCTCTAATAGTAATGTAGTAGTCTCTCTTACTTTTAACTCATCTATTTTAGGGTTTTTAAAACATCATCCCTATGCTCTAAAATATACATGGTACATCTCCCAATATGCGATCCTGAAAAAAAAAAAAAAAAGCCATCAACGTGCAACAAGAGGTAATATAAGATGTATACCTTATTTTTAGTAGCCTGAGGCAATGTACTAGTATCAGAGGAACTAACTCCTGTACTTTTGCATTCCTTTATTTACGTGCTCGTGGATGAAAATGAGATTTGTCTATCCAGTGTTTGTTACACAAGCCCATAATATGAGTAACCTGTATAGCTTTCAAAACTCGAGCTGCATGCTTTTATAATGCATTCTTGTTGCTTTTGTTAGAACGTTTGTGCATTTGTGATTGTGCAAATTCATTCCTTACTTTAACCATATAGTTAATATCTGTAATTACTCTCTGATTATGGAGGAATATAGAAAGACAACCAATGTAAACAGGTAAGCTCCTAGTGAAGAACTAACTAGAATGAGGCATAACTATGGCTAATATATAGAGTGCCATGTCAGCAACAAGTGATGACTCAACACGCACATCATCATCATACTCTAACGTCCCCCCGATGACGTGCATGGCTGAAGAACAAAACGAGAAGTTCTAGGACTAACATCCCCCTTGAGATGTTACACGTCCTAAAATTCAGCATATAAAAGCAAGCTTACCCACATAAGTAACCATATTGCCATTGGAACTTGGTTTTAAACCATACTCTCCTGCTCCTGTACCATTCTCGTGCTTTTGTGATATAGACATTCATACACAAATCGCATCTGATATTATAGTGACCATCTTCCAATCATATCAGTATCATACAAATCCAATGAACTATTGTTTGAAGATTCAGATTGATCCACCACAAACTGCCCTGGTAGACTTTCAGCAGAGTGAACCATCAACTCACGATCTTTGACAGTAACTAGGCTTGTATGGTCGTATGTATCAAGAATAATTAATACTTGATTTCTCAAATGCAAGCATCTGTAACTTACCTTTAGCCTATTGGTTAATCCTCCAATATCAGGATAAGGAATATACCCAAAACAATCATCCAAGTTAGAAATGATCCTCCACCTTCCCATCATGTGTACAAGTAAATGGAATGTGTAGATTCATGTAAAGTGGCAAATCAGTGCATGTTTACTAACCTTGGTGATAATGGAAGTAAAAACAGTAGTATGCTCATGAATATCCATCCAAGGAAGCTCAAGAACCAACTCATCTTTGAAATCTGCAGTATACACTTGACGCTCAAATACTTCATCCCAAATAATGAACGAAGCATGTAACAAGTGATCATTCCTTAATAGAGACCAATTCAACTTCTGATACATGCTTTCATAACCACCTTTAGAAAGGCGTGCAAGTACATTCAAAGATCAATTCTGGTGCAACATACTCTGAAGCTTTGTACATGAAGCTTTGTACCAGTGAAGATAAACTAGCAACCTCAAGATAATCATCAATAAAAGGTACCTCTATCTGCTGAATGATATCGTGTGATGCATTCTCTACTATATGACATGAATCTAATTCATCTAACCCGAAAATTTGGTACTGTCTGTCATATTCACCTTCATAGAGCTGGAAGTCTAGTGACAAATGTGAAACATGATAGCCTTTCAGCAAATTCATATTGTCGTTGACAAGAAAAAATATATCAGACTGCTCTATGAATAATGGAAGGCATTCCTCTACTGTTTTATTTTCCAAAGAAGAAGTGACACACTGATCACCGTGAATCACAGGAACTGGTAAGGTTATAATGTCAGCTAGGACTTCACAATTTACTTGTGACATGACATTACCTTCTCAATGAATGTGCTCAAACTTGGACTGCATACAGTCCCATAGTGTCTTGGAACTAGGAAAATTACCTAAAATCCATGGATGTATTTCTGTATCAATTGCTAGGCAGATAGTACTAATGCAATTTCATCTACTGAATCAAACTTTTTCTTGTCTTGTGCATCTATTCGTGTATACTTCCCAGTGATAATATCCAAATGTTCCTGTCCATAGTTGTAAAGAAGCTTTTGCATGAAACTCTTCCAGGTAGAATAATTATCCTTAGTCAAGAACTCAAACTCGATCAAGGACATCTGCCAAATATCCATTCGGTAAGGATATCTGTTGCAATCAGCCTACACCGCAGATCCCTGCGTGAATGTTGCGGTAGGAACCCAAAGCGACTGTTCGAGTCGATCTTGTCACCCCTCTTAACCTCTCAGTTTATCGGCGCCTTTATACCGGTCCTTCTTCCAAATCTTCCCTGCAGACCGGATCCTAATCCGTCTCCTCTCTGCGATCAATGTTCTGCTGTATCGATTTGCCTTCTTGAGAGGCCCGGCGGGGCGCCGCTCCTTTTCTCCTTTTGTTGCTTGCCCACGGCGGCGTTTTGCCCTCTTACGCATTCTTTGCGTGTAACCTCTCAAACATTGATTTTGTCTTTATTGTAAAAAGGCTAATATTCCAACATTCTCCCCCTTAGCCTTTACAATCCATAACTCCCACTTGGGTCATAGCAGGGTAAAAGCATGAAAGGGTGTCTATAAATGTAGCCCTTTTTGTACATATACATATGTACCGAATGCACATTTTGGAATAAGCTTGTCATCATGACCCGCTAGTAGCGCCATGATTAATGGCTATCCACCACTCTGGAAACCGCACAATTTTGGATGAAATTCTTTACCAAATTCTTTCTTGGTTTGCCTCGTTCACTATCCGCCCTGCCTTCTCTGCTTGAATTCCGATCACGCGAATTCTTCATCTAGCTATGGTCCCAAAATGCCCCGGATCGGTGCTTGCTCATCACCACGACCCAAGCAATAAGCCCGGTGCTTAGGCATTGGAATCTTACCTCCAAGGAGTTCACGTTTGGGTTACGATGTGATCAAGCCAAAGACCTCAGATAAACATCGAGAGGCCCACATACCCAACCTAGAGATGGTTATGAATGAGGTATGGGGTGAAGCTCCAAAAATAGGCGAGGATTCAAGGAAGGGAGAATTGAGAATGCATGGAAAGATGATTTTTTAAATATTATGAATTGGTTTATGGCAAGAAACATGTTACAAACCATTATATTTCTACCTATTTTGCGAGCATTTGCTCTTCACTTGAAGGGGCCTTGTTGATTGGATGGGCGTGGCTAGGACCGCCAAAAGATCTTGCCAAAACTTCAGAAATTACTGAGGAGGACCCTACAGCGGGTAAATCCTCAAATATCAAAGCGGGACATCGTATTGCGTGAGAATATTAGAGCCACAGGTTATTCTAGATCAGATGTTGACACAATAAAGCGATTACTTAAGCATGGGTTGGAGGGAAAACTAACCTATTGAATGAAGTAGAAACCTTTGGAAGAAAAAGGAGGGATGCATTGAAGGTCATCGGTAGGATTGAGGGTAGAAAAGGATATACTATCAGAAGATGCTGCGGCAATCTGCCAGAAAATAGATGAGACAAAGCAGGGAATTTGACAAATTGTCCTAGGATCTGCTGGAAATCAAGTTATCTTGGTGTTGAAGTACAAGTTGGAAGACTTGGTTATGAGTAGACATGAGAAAAGCGGCACTCTTCTAAGCTAGAAATTGGTTTTTTGAGGAAGCAACTAAAAAAAATTGAAAGGCATGAAATCTCAATTGAACAAGCAAAGGAAAAACTTAATTGCATTGAATTGGTTCAGCAAAAAGGCATTCCTGATTTTTTGGATTTCATGGGGAGAAGCGGGACCTATTGTTACGCACCGAGGCCCTACTGTAGGAGCTACTTCTATAAAGCGAGTTCATCACATTAGGTTCATGTACTGTTGTGGCCAAGGCTTTGGCAAAACGGTTTGTTCTTTACTAGCTCCATGCGAGAGATGCTTATTACCTCTTACGCTTGTGTTATCGGTCCATGAAAGGCGAAATTGCATAAAAGGTTGCATCACGGGATGAGGGCATTCGAATTTAGCTTGGTTTCCCTTTGTGAAAGGTATGCATTGCTCTCAACTAATTTAAACTTATATTTCTCTTAGTTCTACATGTATGGCTTTCAGTGCATTGCTATTCCTTGTACATGTATAACTTTTATTGTACATCATGTAGAGGTACATAGGCATATATTTGCTTGTTTATTGATGCTTTTATTTTTGAGCTTGAATTTGCGGTTGTATCGAGTTGTACATGTATCTAATGGAGTCTACATCTGCAAATAGATGTACATGCATTTATTTTTAGAGTGCATCTGTAGATGGATTCATAAGTATGTGCATTTTTACATATATGTGTTTTTTGGGCATAGATCTACATTCCCTAGCTTGGATACACAGGTACATCACGGGTACATCTGGGTGCATTGAGGTACATCTATGTACATTGAGGAACATGTACATGTACATTTGGCTCTGATTAAATGTAGTTCACATTACATTTGGTACATTTATGTACATGAAATGTACATGTTGAAGCGAGAATGTACCGGATATTTCTCATTGTTTAAGTTACGTTTTTCATGTTCTTTTATGTCTATTGAAATTTAGATCATTTGTTTGTTTGCGAGATGAAATTTTGTTCCTATCGGAAGGAGCTTTAATGGCTGATGTTCTTGAGCCATGCATCGACTCTCTTCTGATTTTATTGAGCATAAGCGGGGCCGAATCGTAGACCCTCAACCTTCAGCTCCGGATCACCAATGACATTTTCGGTGCCGTAATAGAACCATACGCAGCGAGTGCCTCCTCGAACATGGCAAAGTGAAGTTGAGGAAATAGAGAGGATGGCACTTGAGAAAGCTAAAAGCGATTGCGGTCGCGAGCCTTCAATGGCTAGCGCTTGAGAAAAACTTTCATCACCAAGTGCTAAATTAGTAATTGGAGAAGCTCCTAAGAAAGATTAAACCACGTCACCGGCATCATCTGCGGTGCGATTACGTACATTACGAAGCTACAAAGGACCACAGATCCAGATTTTATCGGGGAGATACCGGGGAAGAAGAGGAAGTTGAGTTGGTAGTTGAGTCCACTCCAAAGAGGAGGCAAAAGAATCTTTGGTGATGTAACTCAAGAGCAAAAGAGCAGGCAAAATCTCCGGCAACAAAAATGTCCTCGAAAAGAAAATCTCCGGGCAAAAAAGTGCCACCACCACCAAGAAAGAGGTATGTCCAAGATGAACTAATTTTGTTAAACATCTCAGATTTATGATAATTAACCACATTTTTTTTGTACATAGGACGATCCGCAGGCCGTGAAGGAAGCTGATCTGGCGAGTCGGGCAGGAAGAGGAAGAGGAGCTACAAGCAAATATTGATGTGATAACAAATAAGGTGCGGCGAGTCCACGAGAAGATCTTTGAAGCGGTGATGAATTTACAAGGTGAGTAATATACAATTGATTACAATAGATATATTCTTTTGCTAATCTTTTTGTTTCCTTATGCAGTTTAGTGAAGCGGTGAAAAGGTTGGTTCCATTCCTCCTTATAGGGACTATCCTCCTAAGCTGCACCCTCTATCTTTCAAAGTGATGTTGATGATTGACCTCTAAGATGGTAGATGTCTATGGGAGGTAGGCTAGCATTTCAACATATTTATGTTATTTCATTCCCTAAGTCACTCATCTTATGTATTAATATGTATTACGGATTTGTGTCAGGGTACCTTTGTAGCGGTCTTCCATCGATTGGAAACACAAGTTTTTATGGTTCAACAGGACACCTTCAGAATTTTTGTGAATGCCCTCAAGAGCGAGGGGAGATATGGGCATGAACGAGGAAGGGACTGGCGACTTCTTTACCATAGGATTGACAAGCTGAGAGGTCCTTCAATATTGTCATCGTTTGTCCTTGGGTGAGTCACATCGCATACTATCATTGCTCATGATGCGGGTGCGTCAAAGTTATTAGGGAGGGATGCCTAATATATGATGTTAAAGATAATGAGGCTGCTTGCGAAGCGAGAGCGGAAGATGGCACATGTGATCTTTATTATGATAGCCATCTTTGTCGGGCGAATATGATATTGCTAAGGCCAAGGGTGACAATAGCGGTGCATGGGAATGTTTTCTTCTAGATGATCGGACTTAAGAACTATATTCTATGATACGGATCAGGATCGGTCGAGAACGAGGATGAGTCGAGAAGAGAATGAGGATGGGGACCCCCTCTAAGTGGGAAATCAAGTCTGAGCTACAAACTAGGGAGAAGGGGCCCTTAAATAAAAATGGATTTCCCCGGCATTTCCTCCAATTGATACAACTGCTTGGAGCTTCATGTTGGAGGTTATATTGCCAGAAGGCTCTTATAGGTGTTAGAAGATGTCTTTGCTTTGTGAGTGATGGCAGGCCAAAGACTTTCTTGAACCATTCCTCATGCATGTGCTTGCCAAATCTCCTAAAGGCCCTTATGGCAACCTGAAATCATCAGCAATCAAAAGTCTCGTAGACTTGTCCAATTCGAAAGTGGGCGATGGTTACGGTGAGGGAACTAGTAATCCATGGCACGAAAAGGAAAGCAATGAACAAATAGGCTGCTAAGCGGCTGCTCAAAGTAATGTGATAAAGTGGCGAACTTAGGGAATATCCTTGCCTCCCTTGAGGGTGATGCAAGCAACAATAGGAGATTCACGGGTTAACAATGAACTAATTGTGAGGATAGCGGCGAAGAAGGCAACCAAAGGCGACTCTAGTGATTCCGCGGGTTTGCCAAATCAATAGTAAAATAATGTCGGTTGTGAAGGGCCTTGTGGAACTAATAGAAAATAACAATTCTAACGATCGGAAAAACCACGGCGATTAAAAGGGTGGCGAAGGGAGAATAGCGCCAAACGGCGGTAATGGCCCGAAGATGATAGGTATGGCCTTGCCCGCGAAATCAGCGCCAGCGGATTTTAATTATTAATACCTTTGAATTAAATCGCGCCCGGGCGTGCTTTGATTATTTTTACCGTTGTCAAACAAATTCCGTGGCGATTTGGTTAAGACTATCTCAAAATCACGCTTTGGCGTTTGTATTGTTTGTGTTATCGTATCTTCTTGACGGATATATGTTTGATGTTTCAGCTTCCATTGCGTTTCTAAGAAGGTTGTGGTGTTAGACCTAAGCGGAGTCCTTTGCAATTTTCGAAAAATAAAAGTGGCTAGAGATCGGTTTCATCGGACACCCGGTAGAATCAAACACCAAGTGGATCTATCTGCGGCCGCGCTTGAAGGAGATGCTAGATGAGGCATTCGGGTTATTTCGAGTTGGTATTTGGTCATCCATGGAACTAAGGAACATCAAGGATACTTTGGAGCAGGGGAAATCGTAGACATTGGTTGACCTTTTGGGATCGAGAACAAATGTGTGAAGTTCACTAATCCCAAGGATCCAACGAGCAAGCCTATCTTCATCAAACACTTGAGTAACATGATGGGCGAACTTGGTATCGAGAATAAGGATGATATAATCATAGTGGATGATGATGCTCTCAAATGCTTCTACAATCAAATGCAGGCCACTGAATCCACCATCTTACGATCCAAAAACTTAGCGACGAGATGATTTTACGGTGAAGTTTGTGTCTAATATGCATAATTTGGCTATGGGGATGGCCGGTGGGTGAAGTGTTAGATTCATACCCGGGCTGGATAGAGCGGTGACATGGAATCACACCTTGTTAAATCGTGGAAAAACATGGATTGATCCTTAATGTTTTATTGGAATATATGATATTTTTGTATGATATTTGTGCCATGTATCAATAATTTGAGTGCGGAATTGCCTGCATAAATAATGCAATCTGTTATTATCAAACCTAATATTATCATCTAAATGCTCTTCAATTTTGGTCCCATCTATGTTTGCAACTTGCTCTTCATTTTGCATATTTCAATTAGCATATGAAGCGTCTGCGTGAATCGCAACCTTATGTTATTTTTGAAGTAAAAAAAAGATTAAAAAAACAAAAACCCCCTAGAAGACAACAGCAGGTTGGCGTGATTTTGGAGTTGACATAATCCCAATTTAATTTGATGATGGTTAAAAGCCTAAAAATTGATGATGCCTAGCTCCATCATCATTCCATTTAACATCGGCCAATTGTTCAAATGGCCGAAAGCATTCCTTTTTATTATCTATTTCTTTGAGGAGATATGAGAACTCCATTACTGCTTAACAGCTAGGGTGGCAGCTGATCCCAATTGGCCAGCACACAAAAGCTTAGATCTATAGGTGCAGCCCACCTATTCTTATTTTGATGATGCTAAATAACAGTTGTCATTTCTTGCGTCTCAAGTTAGTACCTCGCAGCAATTCAAGACATACATAATATACGTGTAGCCGATTCAAGGGCTATATTGCATCAATTTTTGATGTACTTGATGTAGATGATTTTCAAACAGAGAATAGTGAACAACTCTATATACATGAACATGCGTTTTGGTTAAGGGAAAAGCCTAAAAATCGATGATGCCAAGCTCCATGATGCAAACTTAAATGCAACGATACCTTGCACCCATCCTTTGATGTCATCAAGCATTCTGTTTTCATTTATCTATGCAGCTCTTTTCCGATTTGAGAAACAATGGAGTAAACTTTGCTCATCAAGCGTTCAAATATCTCATGCAAACCTCTGAATATCTACCATAAATAAACCAATTTAAATGATAAGCTTTGAAATAATCAACCAATGCAAAACATAAGAGATCTCGACATGTTAATCAATTCTTACACGAACATACGGTCCATTCCTAGCAAATCATTCATCCATGGCGGTAAGCTTGATGCTTGTGATAGCCAAAAGAAACCTGAGAAGACAACATCATTTGCAGCGGCGAAAGAAGAAATGGCTTAGGGCTTCTAAGGTCGATTCTAGCAAATCATTCCCCATGAGCAGCAGCTTGATGCTTGTGATAGCCAAAAGAAATCTGAGAAAACGACATATGGCGCTGCAGCGGCGAAGAAGCGGATTAGGGCTTCTAAAGGGATGCCATTACCACCGGGAACATATGAATAGGCGATGTAAGGGAAAGGGGCAAACACAAAAGGAAGAGCAAAAGAAAAACTTATGGCATTTAGGATCACCATGGGCGTAGTGCAATAGAAGAGGGGAGAAAATTTTGCAACGGAAACAAAAAACCCTGGCGTGGAAGATCTTGGCGTTGACTCGATTACAGCGGAAGAAGGTGAAGCCGAGAAACGGAAGAGTGCAGCGGAAACAAAACCCTAGAAAACAAAAAGCTAGAGCTGATCTCGGCCCTTTAATTCATTTCGGGACGATCTTAGCCCTTCAAATTAGAGCGTGGTCCATTACTTGCACTAAAACATTATAATATAAGATACAAGAATTTAGCGCCGGCGGGCTGCGTGCCTATGAAACCTAGGTGTTGAATCAAAATATGATTATGACAAAATATATTTTTGAGGCGTCAATATAGCAAACTACAATTTCAAGAGCCTTTTCTCTTAAATAATTGTACCTTTGTTAAGTGAGATCTTTGGATAGCGTATTGTTGGATACCATTGGCCCAAATTAGATGCATGACAAAGCGCTCAAGTCAATGAGAACTTTTTGAATTTCTCTTATGAATAACAATTCAAAATTATGGATGGGTTAGGGTAAAAGCATGAAAGGGTGTCTATAAATGTAGCCCTTTTTGTACATATACATATGTACGAATGCACATTTTTGGAATAAGCGTCATCATGACCAGCTAGTAAGCTGCCATGATTAATGGCTATCCACTACTACGAACCCATAATTATCGGATTTTGAAATTCTTTCCCAAATTCTTTCTTGGTTTGCCTCTCGTTCACTATCCATGCCTTCTCTGCTTGAATTAGATCACGAATTCTTCATCTAGCTATGGCCCCAAAGCGCCCCCGGATGAGTGCTTGCTCATCACCACGGCCAAAAAGCAAGACCCGGTGCTTCGGCGGTGGAATTTTACCTCCAAGGAGTTTACGTTTTGGGTTACTGAGGTGATCCAAGCCAAAGACCTCCGTGATAAACACATCAGAGGCCACATACCCAACCTAGAGATGGTTATGAGCGAGGTATGGGGTGAAGCTCCAAAAAAGCGACGAGGATTCAAGGAAGGGAGAATCAGGCATGGAAAAGATGATTTTTTAAATATTATGAATTGGTTTATGGCAAAAAGCGGGTTACAAACCATTATATTTCAACCTATTTTGCAGAGCTTGTTGATTGGATGGGCGTGGCTAGGACTGCCAAAGATCTTGCCAAAACCCTCATTCGAGGCATTCTGAGAGGACCCTACAACTTGGTAAATCCTCAACTATCAAAGCAGGACATCGTATTGCGGTGAGAATATTAGAGCCACAGGTTATTCTAGATCGGATGTTGACACAATAAAATGATTACTTAAGCATGGGTTGGAGGAAAACTAACCTATTGAATGAAGTAGAAGCCTTTGGAAGAAAAAAAGGAGGGATGCATTGAAGGTCATCGGCGGATTGAGGGTAGAAAGGATATGCTATCAGAAGATGCAAAGCAGATCTGCCGGAAGAAAATAGATGAGACAAAACAGGAATTTGACAAATCGTCCCAAGATCCTTTGGAAATCAAGTTATATTGGTGTTGAAGTACAAGTTGGAAGACTTGGTTATGAGTAGACATGATAAAAACGGCCTCTTCTAAGCTAGAAATTGGTTTGCGAGGAAGCAACTAAAAGACATTGAAAGGCATGAAATCTCAATGGAACAAGCAAAGGAAAAACTTAATTGCATTGAATTGGTTCAGCAAAAGGCATTCTGATTTTGGATTTCATGGGAGAAGCGGGACCTATTGTTACGCAGTATCCCTACCCTATAGGAGCTACTTCTATAGAAGCGATTCATCACATTTGAGTTCATGTACACATTTGTGGCCAAGGCTTTGGCAAAAAGCGGTTTGTTCTTTGCTAGCTCCATCGAGAGATGTTTATTGCCTCTTACGCTTGTGTTATCGGTCCATGAAAGGCAATTGCATAAAAGGTTGCATACGGGATGAGGGCATTGAATTTAGCTTGGTTTTCCTATTTGTGAAAGGTATGCATTGCTCTCAACTAATTTAAACTTATATTTCTCTTCATTCATATTTGTTATTGTAATCTGCATAGTTCTACATGTATGGCTTTCGGTGCATTGCTATTCCTTGTACATGTATAACTTTTTAGTGTACATCTCTGTAAGAGGTACATAGGCATATATTTGCTTGTTTATTGATGCTTTTATTTTTGAGCTTGAATTTGCGGTTGTATCAGGTTGTACATGTCTCTAATGGAGTCTACATCTGCAAATAGATGTACATGCATTTATCTTTAGAGTGCATCGTAGATGGATTCATAAGTATGTGCATTTTTTACATATATGTGCTTTTTTGGGCATAGATCTACATTCCCTAGCTGGATACACAGGTACATCACGGGTACATCCCGGATACATTGAGGTACCTCTATGTACATTGAGGAACATGTACATGTACATTTGACTATAGTTAAATGTAATTCACATTACATTTGGTACATTTTATGTACATGAAATGTACATGCTTAGCCGAGAATGTACCAGATATTTCTCATTAGTTACTTTTTCATGTTCTTTTATGTCTATTGAAATTTAGATCATTTGTTTGTTTTGCGGATGAAGGCTGTTCCTATCGAAGCATCTTTAATGGCTGATGTTCTTGAGCCATCTGCATCGACTCTCTTCTGATTTTCTTGAGCATAATAAGCGGGGCCAGAATCTGTAGACCCTCAACCTTCCGACAATGACATTTCTGATTGCCGATAATAGAACCATCACGCAGCGGTGCCTCCTCGAACATGGCAAAGTGAAGTTGAGGAAATTGAGAGGATGGCACTTGAGAAAGCTAAAGCGATTTGCGGTCTGAGCCTTCAATGGCTGGCACCAGTGAGAAACTCTTTCATCACCAAGTGCTAAATTAGTAATTGGAGAAGCTAAGAAAGATTAAACACGTCTCGGCATCATCTGCGGGTCCGGTTACGGACACTGTTACATAAGCTACAAAAGGACACAGATCAGATTTTAACCGGGGAGATACGGGGGGGAAGCTGAGTTGGTAGTTGAGTCCACTCAAAGAGGAGGCAAAAGAATCTTTGGTGATGGCACTCCAAAGCAAAAAAAAAAGCAGGGCAAAATCTCCAGCAACAAAAAAATGTCCTCAGAAAAGAAAATCTCCAGGCAAAAAAGTGCCACCACCACCTAGAAAGAGGTATGTCCAAGATGAACTAATTTTGTTAAACATCTCAGATTTATGGTAATTAACCACATTTTTTTTGTACATAGGACACGATCACAGGCCGTGAAGGAAGCTGATCCTGATCCTTCTGAGTCGGAACCGGAAGAGGAAGAGGATCTACAAGCAAATATTGATGTGATAACAAATAAGGTGCAGCAGTCCTCAGAAGATGCTGAAGCAGGTGATGAATTTACAAGGTGAGTAATATACAATTGATTACAATAGATATATTCTTTTGCTAATCTTTGTTGTTTCCTTATGCGGAGTTTAGTGTGAAGCGTGAAAAGGTTGGTTCCATTCACTCCTTATAGGGAATTTGTCCTCCTAAGCACGCACCCTCTATCTTTCAAAGTGATGTTGGCGAGTTCTGTTTGGAAGGCTGGACTTGACCTCTAAGATGGTAGATGTCTATGGGAGGTAGGCTAGCATTTCAACATATTTATGTTATTTCATTCCCTAAGTCACTCATCTTATGTATTAATATGTAATACGGATTTGTGTGCCGGTACCTTTGTAGCGATCTTCCATCGATTGGAAACACAAGTTTTTTACAGTTCGATAGGACACCTTCAATTTTGTGAATTCCCTCAAGAGCGGGGCGGATGATGAGAACACAAACATAAAGGAAGGGTTGGATGGCATTTTGATTGCAAGATGCCAATACATATTTGTTCCAATTACGCAAGGCCCAAATGTGGCATTGGCAATACTTGTGCTTATTTGGTCCTTGAAAAGCTCTTTTTCCATCTATAGCTAGCCCAAGTATCTGGATCCTCTCTCTGTCAAAGGCTATGTACCCGATGCTAAAGTGGTCCAGAAGTAAGTATGAGTTTCTTTTTTTGTTTTTATGATTTGATTATTCTCATATTGCAATTTCTTATGCTTGATTTATTCTCACATTGCAATTTTGCGGGTTTCATAAGCTTGTGATCAATAACATGATGCTCGGATCAACGGCTTAAGCCATGGTAGGAAGAACTTTGATGCTCACGTGTTACTGTCCTAAAATGCGAAACTAGTACCGGCAACCCTTGCATGTACATTGTGGCTTACATGCACAAATTCATAGATGCCGTGGTTGATGCACCAGTAAGCTCCATTTTTGTAAGTAGAACATGTTATTTTCCTATTAGTTATTTGTTGGTATAGTCCTCTAATACTTGTGCACCATGTAGATGACACCCGGTTGGTTCGATGCCTATGCCAAGTCGGAGGATCATCTAATGGAGGCATTAATTGTAGAAGGCGAGATGAATATCTGGCGGTTGTTCCTACGGGGGTAGATAGTCTCTTTGACTTGTTTGTAAATTCAGTTTTGTATGAGCCATGCTCCGAGCTTCTTTGTACTCAATAAGTAATGAAAAAATTAATTTATTTGTCTCACTTACACCTGTGCAAATAACAATTGTGTAATTATCAATCGTTTTTTCTCAATTGTGTAATCACGGAATGTAATTATAAATTGTGAATCTCAAGTGTTTTTCTTTTGACGGGTGAATCATCTCTAATTCAGGGAGAAAGCTCATTATCTTTGACTTAAATTACGTGTTGGGCAAGAGTGTGCACAAGAATGAAAATATTAACTCAAGATACCAACGGATCGAGAAAGATGAGCTTCAATTTAATATAGGAAGCGGGTTTTTTTTTCTTTGTAGGCCAAGGTTAAAATCCTTTGTTAGCATTTGTAAGAGAAGGGTTTGATGTTGCCATCGGTCTTCACTCACTTCTAAAAATCGTCACCCAATTGTGGATCATATTTGTGATGCTTTTTCCATAAAAGCTGAAGTTTGTTTACGGCCGGGGCGGTGTTGGACTCGCCACACACAAACACCCTCTTGAACCTCAAAGGGGTTGTTTGTGAAACCATTAGGCTGTGGTATGGAAAGAGTACCCAGTACTATGGATATCTGATTTCGATCGACGACGAAAGATACAAATCCACTTTGAATCTGTAGGAAGCTACATATGTCCTTTCTCTTGGACCGATATTAGGCTGGCGACAGTTGCTTGTCATGGAGCTCATTCCATGGCTTAATGAATTCAAAATGGCTGAAGATGGTATAGTTTATGTGAAAAGAGCATCCAATGACTAATGCGGTGAGATAGCATATCGAGGCGGTGGAACAGATTTTTCTTTGGCAAACTATGGCAACAACTTGGGTGCTTCTATTTTGCCTAAATTTAATCAACATACAGAACAGGAATGGAGAAAGCGCCATCATGTTATTGGCCTCTCGGTGGCCCATTGTTGGTACAGACTTTGACTGATGTACAAATTCAAATGTTATGAATATATGTATCAAAGTTTTTGTTCATTGCACTTGAGTACTCTGTTTTTACTGTTGGACTGAAACACAAAAGACTATTAAGAAACTAAGAGATAGAGTTCTGCTGCACCCAGAGGTAATACAAACCAACACAAGCTGCAAGTACATAGGGTTGGGGACTGATTATCGCCTCTATACTGTTGTTCCTGGACTTTGGGAAAAGATTGGCCATATTGAAAATTATGAGGAACGAGCAACCATGAAATGTATATTGGCAGCAAATCACTTGTTGCACAACCCTTGGGGAAGGCACGTGTCTTTGGAAGATCACGAGGCCATGTAGGATGGAAAGGTTTGCCCGATTGCACGTGCTATAGAAAACCGCATGGACTCTTGCTTTTAGGATATCTCTTGACCTCTTGGCGGGCTGGAAGACATGATGCAATAGTCATAAGATATCGGGGCTCCCTGCTGATATTTTGAAGCTAGGCCATGAATTATGAGCCATGCTCATTTTCAGGTGTGTTGTATTTATGTCCACAATATAAATATATCAACCATTTGTACATGAAAACCTGTCCATTTCTTATCTTTGCCATGACTGAAACTATTTTTAATGTTTATGCAATTCAACTTTCTTATGTTCAATTCTAATCAACTTACACTTAACAAATTTTTATAATATTTCTAGAATGTACAACAGATGTACATAAGATGTACATCATTTGTACATCTTATCTTACATTGATGTACCTAATGCATACGAAGTAGTCCATGTCATGTACAATGAAAATTTGTTCAGTTCTTATCTTTTATATGAACAAAGTATTACAATATTTCTGGAAAGTACTACAGATCTGACTTAGTCCATGTCATCTACAATTGTTGGAAGTTGTGATAACAATGTCTCATGGACTTCATCGGCAAGTGAAATGTTGTGCTTGCCCCCCTTCGACTTGTGTTTTAATTTTTTGAATGGGATTGAACCCCAATCCACCGGTCTGCGGTACCAAAACATTCTTAGTAGGAAGCGGTTTATACTTATTGTGGCGGCCGGGATTAATTCATAATATTGTTCTTCAATGACACTAGTGCCGGTGAGTATTCATTTCCATAGACATCAATTGAATCTTCTTCCAATGCATGCTTTTCCACGGTGCACATGAGAACATAGTATGAAACACCTTCCACATTGTGCGGTCTTTGCAAAGACACAAATACATCTGAAACTCCTACGATGTCATCTAAACCAACCTCTCTTACGCATACAAAACATCCACATCATTTTTAGCTTCAACACGAGGAGGCAATATGATCACGTGGGCTCCAAACTTTTAGAGACCATTCTCCACAATGTTTAATGTTCTCACAATTCAACCAATTGAAGTTCATGCAAGCATCACAAAAGCACGAGCAACTTGTGGTCTGCATAGCAACTTTGTTGGATCTATCTTGGCTTTTGGGTTTATAGTTGACCGGGGAGAATGTATGCGCTAAGTACCGGGTAAAGTCTTGCAATTGAATCTGCGGCTACTGTTCACATCTGTTTTCCAACCTCCCAAAACACCCTTTCACAATCCGATTCCTTGGCCCTTAAAAGCGCACAAATTTGTTCTTTTTTTTCAGCGGCATGCCATTTTGTTTTCTCTGCTGCGGCTCTCAAGCCACAACTTTGCTATACCAGCCTCGCCATCATGTGTGCCTTTCCCATGGCGGATCAAAGAAATTCCATATCTTTCGAATTTTATTTTCAACATGGTATCTACAGGTTCCATACCATGCTCGTGTAGATTTGAATTGAGATGCACAACCATTCGACCACACATAATGAAGGTTTATGTGTCCACCTCCATTATTCTTAAGCCACCCCAAATGTAATTTAAAACCATGTTGCACAAAATGAGTGTCATGCTTCTGTCATCGAAACATAGAAATGCACTTTTTTTTTAAGCTTACCTTCTATTTTTATCATTGAAATATGGACCAAAATACTAATTTGATCAGGATTCCAATGCTCGGATTGCACTTCTGTCCCTGGTTTCAATGTGTAGTTCTCTGCAAAGTCAACAACAGACAACACACTATTACCGGGGTTTCTCAACACATCTTTTAAAGCATTTTTGCTCTGCCCGGTGTCTTTGTAAAGTTATGATCACGTAAACTTAGCAAGCTGATTTTTCATGTTCTTTAACAAAACAAATGCTTTGTCATTCGATCAACTAATCTAAGCCTTACGGATGTACCTTTTTGGATGGCTCATTGACATATGCATATACTTGCGGTCCACATTAAATTCCATCTTCCTCGTTTGGACGGATGTCTAATTTTTTTCACTCACATTCATCACATTCACCTTTGATGCATTTTAGTTTATGCCATTCATCCGTCACATATTTCTATAGCTGTTGACCTCCACAAGATACTAACATTATCAAAAGTCTTCTTGTTTGCTTGACATACTCCATTGTTTTCTTTGGGATGCCACGGACCTTTGCGGCGGCAAGTGCAATTAACATGTAGGGATCTCCTCATATCATTGAAGGCCTTTACGTACGCTTGCTCATGTTTGACACAACAACATGTGTTTCTCTCCTTCAATTTCCTTATGCAATCGGGTTTTCGGATACTTTCGAGCGTCGGGCGAATTTTGGTATCAGGATTCTGATATACAAACTGTTGATAAAGCTCAGACTGCAATAACAAAAGCATTAAAGACCATGTTAGCAAAATGATGTCGGCAACGAGATGCCAAAAGAGTGTTGAACTATATTATTGTACATTTAATGTATGTTCTATGTACATAAAATGTCCATCCAACAGTTCCACTGATCTGTTACTGTACATCTAATGTACATCAGTACATCTAATGTACAGCCAACAGTTCCACTGATCTATTACTGTAGATCCAATGTACATCTAATGTACATCTAATTAATGTTCCAATATTAGTACATCACATTAATGTTACAATATTAGTACAACTAATGTACATATGTATGATTTGTTTGGCTTCATTACCTGAAAGTACACTAAAATGTAAAATGATGTAATTTTGATATTCAAGTACATGTAAATGCAGCTGCATGGACATGAGTGTTAATGGATGTACATCTAAAAAGTACCTAATAGCACATCACTGCAAGATTTCTGCTACTATGTAAACAATGTAAAAATGTAAACAATGTAAAATGCAATACATTTCATGAAAACCATGTGTATTCATTAACAGGTCACTCGGAACAGAACTAGAATGTACAAAAGAAAGTCATGAAAGAATTTTGGAAGAAAACATAATCTCCAAAACTGAATTGATTCAATTACAAGAGCAAACCTGTGAGATATCAAGGTATTATATTGCTTGTGTTCTCCTCTTCATGACATCTCTAACCTTTGGTGAAACTTTGGTATTATCAAGCCAAAATTCACGACCTGACATTTGATTGAATCATCGATTCTATTTGATCTTGGCATCCTTCCTGCCAAAGCCCATACATTTGCTCCACTTAATGACATTATCTTCCTTCTTGCTGCAGCTTTGGATAAATTTCTTGGTTGTATCTTTAGCAATTTTGAAGAAACATTCTTGTTTATATCTCCTTTTTTTCCAACAATCATTGATAACAGTGAATGTTTTGCAGCCAATTTATCTTTGCTATTAGCAGACTTTACTTCTTGAAGCCCATCTTTCAAGTTTCTGATCATTGATTTCATAACAATAACTTCGGAAGGATTTCCAATTACAGGTTCGAAAAAAGAAAAAAGCCTGTCATCTTGCAACAAACGAGCACAAAAAACTAATCTTTGATCTGGACGAAGCGTTTGCCAGCAACTGAGGATGCAATCCACCGACCTGTCAACACGCTGCTTTATTTGTTTTGTGGCATAACACTGGCCAATGTCGGCATACTTGCGCTTAGAACCATCACTTCCATTGGAATTCTCACCCTCCATGAACAGATTGAAATTGATTTGTATTTCTTGTAGATTCAATTGGCATGTGTTTGCTTCTGGAATTCGTTCGGTGTTCGTCCTGTGAAAGGGGGGAATTTCGGAAAGGGAGGGACGGATCCATTCGAATTGGTTCGGTGGTTCGGTGGTTAACCAAGAATTTCGGGGGCACTGTCAGGGATGATCTTGCAATCCTTGCAAACCTGACACAAAATGACAAACTAGAGTATCTTGATGTACATCTAAAATGTACCCCAAAAAAGCACAAATTCGTCCTTCAATTTAGTACGATGTACGTACACTCTTTCATGCTTCTACCCAGCAGTCACCAATTTAGGTCCAGAAAGAACTTTGTGAGCATATCAGCTTGCTGTAATTTTGTTGGTATATATTCCACATTTATCTGCCCCTTTTCCACCTCATCTCGTATGAAATGATGGTGTATCTCAATATGTTTAGTTCGGGAGTTATGAACTGGGTTTTTGGTCATCGCTACTCCGCTTTTGTTATCGCAGTATAATGTGGTGGCACCTAGTGATAAGATCCTTAGGTCTTTAAGCATTCTGCGTAACCAAATTATTTCTGATGCCGCCATGGATCACGCCACATATTACGCGGGGAGATACATGTTTAGTTCGGGAGTGATGAACTGGGTTTTTGGTCATCGCTACTCCGCTTTTGTTATAATGTGGTGGCACCTACTGATAAGTTCCCTAGTTCCTTAAGCATTCTGCGTAACCAAATTATTTCTGATGCCGCCAATGGATACTGCCATATATTCTGCTTCCGCGCTAGATTTGGCAACACACTCCTGCTTCTTGCTTGCCCATGATATTGCAGCATTTTCAAGTTTACAAATATATCCAGAAGTAGACTTCCTGTCATCCACATCTCCTCCCCAGTCTACATCTGCATATCCAATCAACCTGTTTTCTGCAGTTTTTGAAAAGCAAATTCCATGCGTCATTGTTCCTTTCAAGTACCTAAGCACTCTCTTTGCCGCCAACCAATGTTGTACCCCCGGGTTGTTATTATGCCTGCTAAGTAAATTAACCGCATACATGATGTCTGGCCGGGTACAATTTGTGGTCTAGCTTCCATTTCCTTTGCCTCTTCAGGTGTTTTTGGACACATTTCCTTGCAAATCCTTACCTCTGATGCCATCGGTGTCTTCGCTGGATTACAGTCAAGCATCCTGAATCTAGCCAAAACTCCTTTGATGTTTTGTTCTTGTGTAAGGTAAAGGACTCCCTTTTCTCTGTTTCTTCGAACTTCCATCCCCAGCAACTTCTCAAGATCTCCCAAGTCTGTCATCTGAAAACGGCTTTTCAACAAAGTTTTGCAATTTTCTAGCATGGTTTTGTCATTGCTCACAATGACACAATCATCCACATAAAGAGCCATAAGTAAGCATTTATTCCCATCCCTTTTCATGTATAGATTCCCTTCAGTCTTTAATTTTATAAACTCGGCAGAAATCAAGAAACTGTTCATGTACAAATACCACTGCCTAGCTGCTTGTCTAAGTCCGTAAATTGCCTTCTTCAACTTGCATACTACTTCATTACCTTGCTCATATCCCTGCGGATGCTCCATATATATTTCTTCTTCTAAATCCCCATTTAGGAAAGCCGTCTTAACATCCATATGATTTATTTCCATGTCACTCTGTACTGCAAATGCAATGAGTGCTCTTAGACTAGTTATTTTGACTATAGGAGAAAAAGTGTCCTTATAATCCACGCCTTCTTCCTGGGTATATCCTTTTGCAACTAAACGTGCTTTATACCGCCCTATTGATCCATCCGCCCTTCTTTTGATCTTAAAGATCCATTTACTTCCCACAACGTTCTTATCCTTTGGTCGCGGCACAAGTTCATATGTACCTGTTTTCTTAAATGAATCTAATTCGTTCTGCATAGCTTCTTGCCATTTGTTTGCATCCTGCCCCGTCATTGCTTGCCCCACTGTCTCTGATTCTACTATACAGGATAGAATCTTCGGTTTTCGTGGTCTTGTTGTTTTTCCACTTTCTTCTCTTCCGTACATTTCTGTACAAATGGTACCTCAGCCTTTAGACGTTCCGCATCACTACGCCGGGCTCGTCCTGCTGTTCTACTACTTCCTTCTCCTGCTTGGTGTCCAGTTTCTGGTGCACTATCGATCTCAATAGTCTCATGCACTCCCTCTGGTTCAAGTTCCGGTTCATGAGGAGCACTATCGATCTCTATGACCTCATGCACCTCATCCGGGTTAGCCTCAACATCTGCAACATCGGGTTCTATGACTTCATCAGTTTCATATTCTATGTCTGCTTCATCAAACTTAGATGTTGAAACCCTTGTTTCTCCCTCATTATTTTCTGGCCCAAGTTCCAGTTCCTCCACCGGCATCCATGCCTTAGCTTCATGCTGGTCTACAGTTTTTCTATCTCTATACAAGACACTCTCATTAAATACTACATCTCTGCTCACATGCACTTTGCGCGTGACTGGGTCATACAATCTATATCCATTCGTCTCTTCGTCATAACCTACTAAAAATGTGCACACACTGCGATCATCTAGTTTTCTCCTTAATTCTTCTGGTACCAACATATAGGCGAGACATCCATAGACTTTAAATCGTCGTACAGACTGCCTTTTCCCTGTCCAGAGTTCTTCTGATACTCCATTCTTTACTGCAACTGTGGGCAACCTATTCTGAATGTAACAAACTGCTGCAACTACTTCTCCCCATAAATTGTTCGGTAACCCTACATGCTTAAGCATGGATCTGGCCGCATCCATAATGGTACGATTTTTGCGCTCTGCTACTCCATTTTGTTGCGGCATATATCTGCAAGTATACTGTCTCCGTAATCCCCGCATCTGGCAATACATGTTAAATTCTGACGATCTATATTCTCCACCAAGGTCGGACCTTAAACACTTAACTTGCAATGATGTCTCCCATTCTATTTCAACAACATACAACCTAAAGGCATCAAATACTTGGTCCTTGGTTTTCAAAAAATAACACTTTGTGCGTCTACTGAAATCATCTATAAATGTGGCGAAATAAGACTTAGCGCCACGACTTTCAACTTGCATAGGCCCACAAACGTCTGAATGCACTAATTCAAGCAAATCATGTGCTCTCCTTCCTTTATTTCTAAATGCCAAATTATGCTGTTTGCCTAACATGCATGCTTCACAGACATCATCAATCTCAGCATTTTCACAACACAACTACCATTAACACAACTACCATTAACATTATTAACACTTAACACATTTAAATTAAAATCCCCCTTAAACCCCCTTTGGTTTGGGTGCATATTCACACGGGGGGTTACTCCGGGCAACGAGAGCTGTCGGATGGGCATATTTGCCCTTTATTCCAAGATCTGGACCGTACATAGCGATCCTCATTTGTGGGGTATGCATGTACAAGTTTTTATATACTGTATATTAAAGTTTACAAAATACTATAAGGTTTGAGAGAATGTACTCAATGGTGTTAATTTTGTACATGTATTGTAAATTTTTTGAGGCTCTCATTTTGCCCTACGTAACCCCCCGTGTGAATATGCACCCAAACCAAAGGGGGTTTAAGGGGGATTTTAATTTAAATGTGTTAAGTGTTAATAATGTTAATGGTAGTTGTGTTAATGGTTTATATTAACTAAAAAAACATTTGGCCCCTTCGGGGCCTTAAGGATGGTGTGGAGGTGTAGATATAGACATTACCTAATACTCTAATGATGGATGATGTATCGTAGCCTCACAAAATCTATCAAACTAGAGGTGTTCAAATTATAAAAACGAAAACATTGCGTAGAATTAGACATATAATATCACACCAATATACCAATATTAATATATGAGGTAGCATGTAATAATAGAATTTATTAGTAATGAACAAACAGTTAAATCCTCTGTCGTTTTTTCTCCAAGTTGCATCACACACAAATGGTGTTCTCATTCACAAGTTCAACTGCCTTGTAAGGGTCCATGACATAGCGATCCTTTGTAAGCTTAACTTCTCTCAATTCGACTTCGAAATAGCGCGCGAATTTTTCCCAACAGACCTAAACAAGCAGCAAAAAAGATATATGCATGGATCACAAAAAAGTATGATACTTAATGGACTTATTGCATAAGTAATACCTGGACATTGGCTCCAGTAACAATATTTGGTTTGTCATATGGCAAGCCCTGTTCTTTTCGCTTATTCTGCCATTTTCTTTTAAATGCCAAACCAGCCAACATAATGACTTCAGAGGATCCAACTGTACCAACTCCAACTGCAGATTCTTCGGGTTTAAGGGGGGCATGGAACATCCTGGCTATCATGTTCATGCATGAATATTACCTGCACAATGGTTAAACATGTGATTTCCAACCAAAAAGTATAGAAGGATTATTGGAAATGGTTTATTTTCATAAGTATTGTAACATATACAATCATAAGAAAGAACTGCCACCAAGTAAGAAATAGTACCATGCTGCATCCTCTATTGATTGTCACCAAAAGTGCCGTTCTATCATACAACTAACTTGCATAAACCATTCATTATGCCACTCTTTGGCCTGAATGAACATTATGTATCGTCAACCTCCAATCTAACTGCCATTTCATTTTTCTTTTTGCAGTAAGGAATGGTAATATCAGCTAGTGTCTTGGAGTCAGCTACACTCCCTCTCTCTTCTTGGTGGGCATACAGATTCAACTGACAACATCAAATTCTCCATCTTTCAAATGAGCAAAACATTTAACCTGCCGCCCTCCTATGTCCGTTAAAAACTGCACCTTATATGGCAAATTTGCAGACACAGGTTTTCCTTTCCAAACACCCAAAATATCCTTCACTTCACCTTCCAAGCCTGCTATGTCAAACTCAGGAACCTTGGGCACATGGAGACTTTCAAGGGGCCCTTTACCTTAACTCCTGAACCTACCACAGCCTTAGTTGTTTCCTCACTTGATTGGGCACTACCTAATACCTCTGCAACACTACAAAGTACTCTATAATTTTTTGAGTTTAGCATGGACACCCTGAAAATGCATTGGATATTCCCTAGAAATGAATGAACTGCAGCCTTCGCTTGCAAGTGAACAAATTTTAATTCCCAAGGATTTTGCAGTAGCAGGGTCCCTAATGGGCATAGTTCCATGGCTCGTTTTGAAGATAGATTTTGCAGAAGAGGATGATGAATCTGAGGAGTTGATTGGAGCATTGCACTTGTAATAATCGCCATTGCACATAAACGTAACAAATTTCTGAAAATAAAAAACCCTAGTCAAAACCTGGAAACGAATCCCAATAATCGGGCCAAATGAGCCTCTGGCGCCGAACCTCCAAAAGCGCTCCTGCTGGACAGAAACCTCGATCAAATTGTACGATTTGGTAACAACGATTCTGGTAAGGGAAAGGGTCGGAAAAGCTGGGGAAAGTATGAGGCAGGCAAAACTGGGAAGGAAGGCCTAGTGCGGCTATGCCATGTCAAAACTGATATTTATAAGAGAGGCGTGCCTACCTCTCATTTCTATCTTCCTGCCAAGTTCAGAAAGGGAATTTAAAGCTCGTAGCTAAACCCGGCTCCCTTTTTTGTGTGTATCGAAGAGCAAGCCTTACCTAGAAACTAAGACCTCGATTATGCAAAAGCCTGCTCGTGCAAAGAAGAAATTGCACGGATATGCCAAGTCAGAAAGGGGATTGAAAGCTCGAAGCCAAACCCACCCGGCTCCTTTTTTCTGTGTGAATCAAAGAGCAAACCCTAGAAACCAAGACCTCGAGGTACAGTAGCGAAAGGGGGCTTTCATTATGAGCCCTTGATCTCGAACTAAAGAGTTGATCTACACCATTAAAAATTAGAAAACACAAAAACTATACAAATATGAGGCTAAACCATTGCAAAAGTGGAATTAAAACATAAAATATCGTGCGCACTCTAGATGTACGCATTAGTACGTTCTATGAAATACGCCCATGAAATCATATGAAAACCTTGCCAAAAAGCGTATAAAATCACAAAAAAAACCCCATGTTATAATGCTAGATATTTGTAATTCACATGACCCAACCTTAAGTGCCAAAGCTTTATGCTATCAAGGGGAGATACTTCATTGACAATGTCTAATTCAAACAAATTCCCTCTTCTTTGAGCTTCAAAGAGTTTAATACCTCCTTTAATAAACTTGCATCCATATTTGTGAAAGAATAGATCATACCAATTATCTACCAAATTCGCAACTGAAATCAAATTAAATAGCATCCCTGGGGCATATAATGTATTTGGCAAACTCAAAACATTCGTTCCATTAACTATGATCTGCAAATCCCCTTTGCCATACACCTTCTGCATTGCTCCATTGCCCATCTGCACTGCTTTGAAATCCACATTTGGCTCAATGCATTTCAATATGCCTGGTGAGCCCACTATGGAGACTTCAGCTCCAGAATCTACATTTAATGTGTTAGATCTATCTGAAGATTCTTTTTCAATATTGACTTTGGATATAGACTGCATAAGCTCAAAAGGGAAATCATATTCACTTACTTTTTCTTCTGTGAGAACTCCTACCGTTGGCGCTTCTTTGCTTGACGTCTCTCCGATGGTTGCTACAACCGCGCGCCCCTTCCTCGACTAGTTGAACCACGTCCTCGGCTCCACTTTTCTCGATTTGGACATTCTGCCTTGATATGCCCAAACTCTTCACATCCATAGCACTGTATATGCTCTCTCCCCCTTCCTCTACCTCTATCATGACCTCGATCCCTCCATCCTGTATACAAGGTTACAGGATGTTCTTCCTTTTCACCTTCCATGGGAGGAGCTGCTTTCACCAGCACGTCTTGCTCAAGCTCCGTCCTGATTGCTTCTACCGCCTCATCCAGAGTGGATGTTGTTCTTCTAACCAACATGGCAAGATCCTTAAACGAAATCTGAAAAGCTCTAGTTAAGGCTAATACCTTTTGCTGCTCATTATAGTGCACTCCCGCTCCTTCCAAATCATGTATTAACAGCCTGAGATTGCGTATCAAAACCTTCAAATCGTCACCTTTCTTGTACTGCAAATTTCGCAACTTCATCTCCAAGACATCAATCTATGACGACGTTTTTGATTCATATCTTTCCAGAAGGTACACCCAAGTTTCTTTTGCACGCTTGTGCTGAACTTCAAGCACAATATCGCCACCCAATTTTGCCATGATTATTGTTTTGGCTATTTCTTCCTTCTCTTCATCCTCCATAAAATCTTCTTCCTTAGTCTCTGATCCAGATCCAGATGTCTCTGTTTTGATCTTCAGCTTCAGGGGTGTCACCTTTCCTTTGGTTGGATCAACCAAATCCCATAGCTTGTCTACCTTGAGAGCCTGCATCACTTTGGCCTTCCAAAGCTGGAACCCAATCTCTCCTTCAAAAATCTCTGTACTGTTCAGATATGTTAATGCCAACTGACTGGCCATATCTTAGTGGCTCTGATACCACTGTTGCAATCAGTCTACACCGCAGATCCCTGCGTGAATGTTGCAGCCGAGAACCCAAGCAGCCTGTTCCAGAATCGATCTTCTGTCACCCCTCTTAACATCGGATTTATCTGGCCGCCTTTATACTGGTCCTTCTTCCAAATCTTCCCTGCAGACCGGATCCTAATCCGTCTCCTCTCTGCGATCAATGTTCTGATGTATTGATTTGCCTTCCGCAGAGACTGACGGGGCGCCGCTCCTCTTTCTCCTTTTTGTTGCTTGCCCCTGACGCGTTTTGCCCTCTTCTGCATTGCTGCGTGTAACCTCTCAAACATTGACACCTGTCTTTATTGTAAAAGGCTAATATTCCAACAATATCTGCCTAAGAGCTCTCAGAATTTCTCTATAAGACTATTTCCTGTAAAGAAATTAGAAGGGGACTGGAATCTTCCTTTAAGCGTATCAAATCCGACTCCTATATTTCTCAAAAAATAGCTCCCCGTAAGTCTTCTTTTCGTAAAGAAAAGAAACGCAACCCAATATAAATTTAGAACTCCAGATCCAGATCCAACCAATCGATTTAGCACGGCACCTTTAGATCCACCAAATTAACACAAGGGTGAAAGCATGATACGGTGTACCACTTTTGGAACCCTCAAAAGTACCTTCACTGGGTACTTTTAAAACTGGTACTTTTTGTTTTTTCTTCCCATTAAAATCAACTCAAAACTTTTGAATTGAAGGTCAATAACATGTCAATCTATAGTATTAGAGGATAACAATACTATTAGAGACTAAAATTAATGAATCAACTCTCAAACTTATTGTTTATTGAGATATTTATGCAAGTTCACAGTACCTAGTGTTGGGTACTTTTTTGGGTAGTTTTGCACTCCCTAAAAAGAACTTTAGATGGTACACCCTAGCATGCTTTCACCCACAAGTTCTTCCAATTTGGTTCCAAGAACCACAGGATTGACTGACGAAAAATGCATAGATCTACTTCAAGATCCAACTAAATCGTTACCACTTTGAGGATCGACACCAAATCTTCGAGGCACTGTACCTGTCCAATTTGCAAAACTCCTAGTCTATGCCCTGTGCTTGCAGAATTCTGTCAAGTTTGCGAGACTCTCAATCTAGCTGTGTTTGCACAATATACAAGATTCGAGTCCAAAGAGATTCATCAAATGAATCGTCAAACAAATGTGCACCTCAAATCCGGCTCTTTATAACTGGAAAATGTACAGATTCACACATCTTGATGATGATTTCTCAAAGCCAAGACAATCTTGTCTTACCTTTACTTGCAAATAAACCCTAATGCTTGCAAAATGTGGCAAACACCCTCGAATTCTTCTGATCCAGCCAGTATTTGGCTTAATAGATAGCCACAATACTTCCGATCAATGCCTAAGAACCTAAGCTTCAGATCCAAATAGGGAAAACAAATGTGAGAGAAAAAAATACTGGATCAAACTGGCGCTAACCCTTTCCTCCAAAAAGGCTCTGATACCATGTTAATACTCTCTGATTATGAATGAATAGAGAAAGACAACTAGCACAAAGAGCTAAGCTTCTAGTGAAGAACTAACTAGAATGAGATGTGACTATGGATAATATATAGAGTGCCATGTCAGCAACAAGTGATGACTCAGCATGCATAGTCATCATCATACTCTAACAATATCCTCTTGGGCCATTAGAGAGAGATAGATAGATAGAGAGAGAGAGAGAGAGAGAGAGATTTTTAGAGAGAGAGAGAGAGAGAGAGAGAGAGAGAGAGAGAGAGAGAGAGAGAGAGAGAGAGAGAGAGAGAGAGGAGAGAGAGAGGGAGGGAGGGAGGGAGGGAGGGAGGGAGGGAGGGAGAATTATTTTTATGGTAGCCCATGGAAGGTAAGGTTGCCTTACAGTTTCTCAAGAAACTTGAAAATTTTGCTAGCTTATTTTGATGCTTTGAGATTACTCTGAAATGAGGTTTCTTGCATATTGGAACAAATGTTGTTCATAAAGTCGTGTAAACTATGAGATTAGTTTTGTCAAAGTTATTCGAAGCCTTGATGACCCACTTCAGCAATGTCGTTGTGAAAGTGGCCATGCAATGTAAAGTTGGTGGGGGAAGGACCCACTTCAGCAATGTAAAGTGGTGGGGGCAGGACCCATCTGGGTGTGTTGTAAAGTGTCACATGTCCGATAGGACGCTGCCTTGTGGCGTGACGTTAAAATCTCTTCTTCTTCTTCTTCTTCTTCTTTTACAATATTACGAATTCACAGGCGTGCTATTGGATGGTGAGTTTTATGATAAAACTTGAGATGTTAACAAGCCAAAGCCATAGCTTTAGCTAACTCATGTAAACATCAATTTGATTTTGATCTTATACTATGCTCTGATAATGTTTTTACTAAAGAGCAGTAATTGCAAATGCCTTTTCCCTTTCTTGAACTTCTCTTTCTAGTAAACCAAAAAACAAACCTTGAATTTTGTGCTAATAAATTGCCTTAGGGGATCCAAAGGTGTTTCTTTCTAATTCCTTTCAAATTGTCCTAAGCCAAACGCTTTGTCCTTAAGAAAATATGTTGTATTCCCTTCAATCCAGATCTCTATATTAAGCTTGTTAAAAGGAAATATTTTAAGATACCTATTACAACCAAACATAAAAGTTGATCCTGTTAATCACATCACAATAATGATAAAACTTTTGGCCTAAAGGGTTGGTATGGAAAGCTGTGTTTTTTTACTGTGGAGTCAATCAGGATTTTGCTTGATCGAGGATATACAATACCGAGAAGGGAGGAATTGATACAATGTAGCTTGGGGTCGAAATACAAAGGATGAGAAAATCCTATGGGATTAAAAACCAATTGACGATATATAACCTTAGAAAAAGATTCAAACTTTGAAGGTTGCTTACGTACCTTTACCTTTTTGTAAAAAGCTCCTCGAACTCCTATATAAAGGGGTGCATTGATGGAGAATAGCTGTGGGATTACTCTACATTCATCTCTTATCTTTTACTTCCTTATATTATCCCCCCTTCTTCCAAGCCCTACTTCCAAGCGATGGCAGAAGAAGGGGTTGCCCACTTTGTAGCAGGGTTGTCCAAGCTCTCCAACACTGTTTGATTTATAAATTGACCAAACTTGAGGATCGGGTTGCTCGATATGGAGGTGGAGGAATAAGATTGCTCAATCATGTCATTAGTCAGTTGTTAGATGCAAATGATATTGATCTTTTAGCGTATACTCTTGCCAATATGCAACGTCATCTGGATTTGGCAGTTTTTTTCAAAATACTAATATGCGAGTCAACCTAGCCAAACCTAAGGTTCTAGGCAACCACGAGCACCTCATTTCATATATCATGGTCAAATAGTGGAGGTGGTAGAAACATACAAGTATCTGATATAGATGCTACAACCACCATACACTGGGATACATTTGTCCAGAAAAGAGTCAAGATGGACGGCTTTGTATACCATGCCAAATAATTGCCACCAAGCAAAGCCATATGATTTGTCCCATCAAGGACACTTGTTCCGGCTAGCGGTTGAGCCAGTGCTTCTCTATATTGTAGAGGTATGTGGTCATGTGATATCACTTAACACCTGGGAGGAACTGCAACATGTTCAGAAAGCCTTGACTCGAGCTTTTCGAGTTTGTTCTACAGTCCCATATCCTATTTTCTTGCAAGAGACGAGATTTCTTTCCCTGTAGTGCACTGGAATAAAATGCCATATACTCGATGGCAAAAGAGGGTCCAAATGGAGGACATGTGGCTTCCAAACCTTGCATACACAATGGCCATGGGTACATAATACCTTTAAGCCTATTAGAGAAACATGATGGGTGGATTTCTAGATAGAATATATAGGAGTAAGCATGTGTGCAGGTGAACAATGATGCAGATATGGATCAATTGAAGCAATACTTGGATGAAAGCTTTCTTTGTAAGCTTTGGGATGCTAGTGCTCTGGAGATAGTTAACATAGGACATGATAAAATAAGGATTAATCCTATGCTAGTCTGTGGCCTACAGGGCGCTTGTTAGCACGTTTGCCCATGAATAAATGTAGAACAATTGCGTCTATATGGCAGGTACACATCCTCTCATAATCGAAACAAGTTAATGGGATTATGAGCCATGTGAGAATAGGGTCTGCCAGTGTAGTAATTGACATTGAAGATGACCACCATACTCTTCAAACTTATCTAGCATTTGCCCATGTCATAGCAAAACATATTGGTCTGGTTACACCCAATCAACCACTAAAAATGCTTTTGCAAGATGCTTGTACTAGTACTTGCATCGCATATCAAGTTCTTGATCAAGGGGCCCATTTGTACTCACCCCCAAGACATTGATGTCGTACTTTGCACATATCGTCAGTATGCTTATTACGGTCTAGGTTTTTCCCCTGAATTTTTTTTGAAGCGGGGCTTTTTAAATCATGTACAGTAATATAGTAGTTCAATCATTTTCTCGCCGATGATAACAATCTATTCAAAGTTTTAAATATGATATCCATAAAAACTGATGAGTCGCTTTCCCTTCCAATCTTCTTGATAGCTACAAGTATCTTGGTATATGTATCACCAAGCATGTATATGATCGCTAGTTAAAGAGCACTCTCAATACAAAACAATTGTTTTCACATAGAGATTCATGATTATTCAAGGAAAGCCCACTTGTTTGGGCTTTAGTAGAGCCTATTTTGCTATATGGTTCAAAAATTATAGGGACCTTCTATTAGTGCTGTAGTATTAGGAGAGCTTGGGCGGGATTAAAATCCTTTCTCACTTACAATTGCGGAGTCAAAACTACATTGCCTTATGCTACTCTTTTTACAATAGATAGGTTCTTGGCCTCTTCAACATTCTCGCCATGAAATGTTGTCTCCAATTATATAAGCAAAATGCATCATATGGATGATGGTATGTACCCTCTTTCGCACTTCCATCGTTGAATCTCCTCGGCGTTTGAAAAGGTGTTGGAAAGAGCATTGTGATGCTTTTACCGCTAGTTTATTGCAAGTAACAAGAACATTGCATGGTGCTTGCAAGTTCCGATCCAAAGCTTTTGGAATGCTACCTAGATGATCATTTTTTTACTTAAGGATATGGGATGCATTAAGCCTTGGACCAAGTCAAAATTGGTCATTACCATGTACATATAAACCCCACTTTGGCACCAGGACCACAAGCTTATTTGCTTGCTTCTTTGTCCAGGAAAAAGCTTGTAGCTATTGCATCAATTCGTATAGGGTCCCACAAGCTACAGATTGAGACAGATAGATGGGGGCAGTTGCAATTGCCGCTAGAAGCAAGATTATGTGCATGTTGCCAGTTACAAGTTATCGATGATGACACTAGCATTACATTCCATGCTCCCACAACTTCTTAGAGCACCATCTGTGCATGACCTGGCATTATATATATTGGAGGTTTTAGTGCGTGTCTTTAATTGTTGAGCCCTCAGTAGTTACTATGATCTATTTATTCATTCTCGATTATCAAGTATCGTTTTTCTCTTCAAAAACTTTCGATGCAGTGTTTTCTATTCCTAGTAGTAATGGTTGTACTAGTCCAATGTATGTCAATGTTTCTTGATCTTCGTGGACGTTAAAATATTTATTCTATATATGTAATCTATTCTTCCTAATTCTTTTCTATACATTATTTTCATAGTTCTAATGCGTGTATGCATAGATGTAAACAACCTTTTCCTATTGAAAGAAAAAACCGTGTATATTGAGTAGGATTTATATTTTCATAATTGTAATGTGTGTATACATGGATGCAAACAATTCTTTCCCTTCTGTTACGAATCAAAAGTTAGACAGTAGTCAAAAGACCAAACATGTAGTAAACCAACGCTAAAACATTAAAGATTTTTAAAAAACCAGGCCTTTAGCCCAAAGTTCTCCACCCAAAGACATTTCGGATCAAGAGATTTCGAGAGAAAGTAGGGAGTTTATGGGAAGAAGGAAAGTTTGGGAAAACAATTTAACACTAAAGACTCTTCTTTAGCAATGCTCAAATTTAAGAAAGGCTAAGGATTTGAGTTTTCACAAGATCACTGAGATCAACCAAGAGTTTTACAAATCTGGCTTGGATTATCCTGCAAGTAAATGGAATGGCTTAAATTAGAATTTCGGGAGTTGGATCGGGGAAGAGGTTGACCGTTGACGTCGCCTGGTTAAGCCCCACTATTCCGGTATTATGCGCTCTCTTATAGAGTTGTAGAAAAAGGTGTCGCTTTTTCTTAAAAATAACCCATGTTTCTATAAATGGCATAAAGGATTTGAAGCTTTAATTCTAAGGCTTGGCCTTTTTTTTTTTGGACGTTGGATCTTATCCTTAGACCCCTTATACAATTAATTTACTTGGCTCAAGACTTAAATGTTTTGGTCTTTCTTTCTCTTTCTCATGCTCTACAGCTACTCCCCCGAGCACCACCATATCACCTTCTCAAAGAAGAAACCATGTATATCTTGTTGGATTGATTTCTTCAATATTCAAGAGCTAGCTATATAAGACAAAAAAAAAGGGACAAAAAGAACTAATTGAGAGAAAAAAAAATTAAAGGAAAAATGAAAGACAAAGGCCTTTAAAGCATCATAAAAAGAAAAGATAAATTATCCAACAAGACATTAGAGGTAATTTGAGATCTCATTTTGTCCCTTTTACTGCAATAATATAGCATCTTCATGTAATTTCTAGACAATAAGTGGAAGCAATCTTTCCCTACTCAACAAGACAAAAAACCATGTGGCTTTGGATTATTCTTTCACTACTCTAGACCTAGTGTGACAAGACAAAGGATCCGAAGCTATTTGGGAAGAACTGTATGAGAGAAATAATGAAAAAAAAGAAAAAGAAAAGAAATGTCGTGAAAGCATCATACAGAAGACAAGAAGCTCTAGGAAAACAAGATGGAGTACTTGATATCTAAAATAATGAAAAAAGAAAAAGAAAAGAAATGCCGTGAACGCATCATACAGAAGACAAGAAGCTCTAGGAAAACAAGATGGAGTACTTGATATCTAAATATCTCTGGCATAAACAGAGTATTGGTCGGCAATGAAAAATGTTGAATAAGGTATGGTGTTTGCTGTAGAATCAAATCTCCAACAAAACATAAGGATACTCATTTCCACCAACGAGTTAGAGATCACCAATATCAAGAGTGTACGACCTTCACAACCGAAGTGAAGGCCTGGGACCAATCCATGAATTGAAGCATATTGTACAGAAGGTGAAATGATAATCATGGTGTAAATTTTACATGTCAATTTAATTTCTTACTTCCATCCAATAGCTTTCATAATAGACTTAGTTTATTGCACAATGTTGTTTAATTGATGATCTTGAACATGATAGTGTTGTTTAATCAAGTGGAATCTGCATCTTTGATAATAATAACATTAAAGCTATATATATAGTGGGTTGATTGCAACTTGCAAGTGGAATTATTTGCTCATTACAAATCATCCATTCACACATTTTACAAGTCCAGTCCAACATGATCTTGGCAAGGGTAATACTAAGGCTATTCAATAAAGGGTCAAAAAGAAAAGCAGCCAAAAATCAAATAACTCTGTGGAATAAATAAAGGGCCAATTGTGATTGAAGAATTTGGGACAAATGTCCAAAAATGTGAACATCATGTATGTTAGATGTTGACAATATAATAATACATAGTATTGCTTTTGAAGAAACGGTTCAAAAAGATGTCGCACAAATTTTGTCGTGTATACAATTGGTTTGGCATATATGATAGTGTTCAAATCGGCAAAACAAACCAAAACAGGGGATCAAACACTGTTTTTGGAGGAGGATCTGCGCAATCTGGGATGAATGGGAGGTCTGGAAGTCGAATTTCGACCTCTGCCGGATTCATGAGCTATGGCAGATCGGGTTGCAGCAGAAAATGTGGCAGATCTGTTAACCATATTTTCCATTGTCGGGGTCTGGTATGCCCAGCTATCAGAATTTCTTGGAGACCCCCTTGTAGTCATCCTCTGTTGGGAATGCGAGCTTTGAGCAGATAATGCATAAGCTCTGCCGGAGGTTTCATACATTGCCCTGCTGTTCATCCCTGTGCAAATTTCCTCTAATTCTTTTTCCAGTGCACAGGATAGATGATCCTTCGCCTTGAATGATTCAGAACTTCTAATGCATCCTTTTGCCCTCTCTAGCACGGACTGTGCCCCAGAAAAATCCCCCTTGATTTGCCAGATTATTTGCAGATGCAATCGCTTGGCCTGCCAATAATCTGTTCCTCTGTCTATCCACATCCAGGCAAACAGTTTCTTCCTCTGCTGTGGTAATTCTTGGCCTAGAAATGGAAATTTCGTATTTCGATGATTCTATGTCCAATTCCGACACCGAATCCTTGTATTTTAAGCTAGAGTTTAGGATAATCTGTTTTGGGTTCTCTTCATCTAATGCTGGGAGCTTTAATTCAAGCAGAACGTCTCTAGTTTCTTCGGCATACAAGTCTCCCAAAGAAACAAAACCGCCCAATCCATGCTCAGAAATGGTACTTCTGTAACTTCCGGCCTCAATTTTCTTAAGCTCAATCCCCGTTCCACAAGAAAAATCCAGCCTGACATTTTGGGCCAAAACACTGAGCAATCCTCCGATGCATCTAGCAAAAGCATCCTGCACCATAGTAGCGGCTTCAATAAACGAAAAAGTTCCGCCGGATTGCTCAGCTATGGAGTGCATAATAGCGGGATCGTGATCTGCCCCAATTCCAAAAGTGTGCATAGGGTGTCTGTCTCTTCTCTGTCCCATAAATCCGGCAAAACCATGCTGGAAAGAATTTGCAGAATGTCTAGAATCGGTTCCATTTTGCCAGCCATGGGTGTCCTGCCCATCTGATAACAGCATAATACTTGCAACAGAATTCCGGTGCCTTCTTTCTTCAAGAACTCTGGATCCCTTTCTCAGCCCATCTGCAATATTCGTACCACCGGAACTGTCCAACAGATTAATAACCCCAATTGCCGTTTGTTTAGCTTCTTGATTCATACATCTGAGAGGCAGAACGCGTCTTGAAGCAGAAGAAAAAACGACAATGGAGAGTCTGTCTTGCGGACCCATTTGATTAATCACGAAATTCATTGCAGCTTTTAGCAGGGCAAGCTTAGATCCGGCCATGCTTCCACTGGTGTCTAAAACTGTGACAGATCAATTGGAGCCCTCTCTGAAGTGTATAAATCATTTTCATTTAGATCCTAAGCCACATCCGGCTGAGGAGGAGCAGGGGGGGCTTTAAGAACTGTAAGATTATCTTTGGACTGGTGATATGGCAGAGCAGAAACTTCAACAAATCCGATGGTGTATAATTTTCTAATTTAGCTCGTGAATCCGACACAAGATTCACGAGCTAAAAGGGCTGCAGATCGGGCTGGAACATCATCATCGTCAAAAGTAGAGGGTCCAAGGGGCTCTGCCGGATTAGAAGCTAGATCTTGATGGTGGGTTGTCGATCTGTGCCATATGGTAAAATCAGAGGATAAGATCTGTGGGTTTTGCTGGATTGAAGGAACATGATACCAGGGAATTTCTTTCCATGTCGCTCTGCAAATTGGGCATACCAGATTTCCATGTCTGGTGCTCGATGCAATGCAAAGAAAGTGAAAATTATGGGAGCATTCGGCTGTGAAAATTGCATGCCCTTTTCCTGGGTTCATGGGTTCCAGGCATATTGCGCAAGCACCCTGCAAATCCGCCATATCTCAGACCTAAAACGGCAAAAAAAAGAAAAAGAAAACAAAAAGGGGCTGCCATAGCCATACCTTGGGCGATTTGGCACTTCCTTTGGTGCCGGATTCTGTGCCAGAAGATGCCGCGGCTTCGATTGGCCGATTATTTGGATCAAAATCTGTGTCAATCCTTGGCAGCGTACACATCCCAAGCCCTAAAAGAGATCTGGCAATGCTCCATCCTCTGCCCATGCTTCCTGTCGCTAAAAAACAACCAATTTCTTAAGAAATTTCCACTCCGGCGCTTCAAATTTCAGCTAAGTAACAGCTCTGAAAAGGATATGCAACAACAATCAGATCGGCAGATCGCCGGAACAAAAAAAAAATCGGGGGAGGATTTGACTTTATACAAACGTAAAGACAGGCTTTACACAAAAAAATATGCGGTGGCCGCCTTCGAGGACCATATTTATGCTGGTTATATTTGAGATAAGGAAGGAGACACGTGTCAGTCCAGCATGTTGTGGGCAGGAGCCGCTATATGTTGACTTGGCGTCTGACGTGGCATTTTTGTCGTTTTGTGTTAGGCTATGCGCTTTTGCGTCCCTTGTTTCCTTATGCCTATACACGTTTAACTCACGTATATAAATTCTTGGTATACCAACACATATCCCTTATATTAAATATATTAAATAAATAAAATAATATCCGATTTTGCTCCTTTTTGAGTCACTCCACTCTCACGATGGCTTGGTCAACTTAGCGAGTTCGCATTGGTTCTTTCTTCCATTGCGTATTGGACAATTGTGATTAAGTTTAATTTTTAATTATTCTTTATTCTGTACATGATAAATCTTCATTTTATAGACATTTGGTCTTCTTCGACAATAAAATTTAATTTAACTTAATTCAATTCTAATACTCTCAAGATTGCAAAACGAAAACACCGTCATAAACTATTTTGACATTACTTACCTTCAAACCAAAGACCTGGTAAATATAATCATGCCTTGTTAATGTGTAACCCTTCATACTCACGCTACCACGCATTGTTATGTGCACGTCTCCATTATAAGGAGTAAACTTAGAGCGCTCACGAAAGTGTAAGGCTGGGTTCACATGCAACCATCGCTGGAGAGGGGCCTTGTTTTGCCCTGTGCTATTTGGCGATCGCTGATGATGGTGCATGTAAAGGGGTGAGCCTTTTTACACGGCAGTGAGGGCACCTTCACTGCATGTGAACTAGCTCTAAGGGGCACATCCAAGCCCCACATTCTACAGACTTTGGTCTACCTAATAATGGAGGCAAGATATTTTTGCTTATTTGTTGGGTCTTGTGTGTTGGTGCTTGCCACATGAGGCATTATATATGAGGTAATAATGAGGTGAAATCTATGTTACCTATATTATTAGTGGAGACCATTTCATGTCCTTTAAAGGGACTCGGCATCATACTAGCATGGAATATAATAACCACTTTGGTTCACATTGTGTCATTAGCTAATTAACATGTCATAATATGTCATTTCAAACAAGTAGTTAATAGGGAATAATACTAATCCATACGCAAACCATATACGCGACATGCAAATGCACATATACTATTTGTCTTCCTTGATATATACTATTAAAATGCTCACTTCTCAACTTAGGAAACATGTTCAACATCAAATGCAACTGTTTGGTTGACCATAGGGGCTAAACTTGTGATGTTATTTGTTGCAAACATCACAATAGGCTTGTGTTCTACATGTAGAGAAGTTAAATCCAATATCAACAACTACTCATAAGTTGTATAAAATTTGATGTGGTGTACCTTGGAGGAGAGTTTCGGAAAGCAAAGAATGAAAAAGTTGCATGGGATGATAATAATGTGAAGGCAAGTAGGAATGCGTTCTTGCAAGATCTTTGATCCATTCTTGCTCAGAAAGTAAATAGCCTCACAAAACCTGTAGAATCAGGTTAAGGCTTGCCTTGGCGTAGTAGAATGGATGGGGTCAGCCATTTTTGCTGCCCCCATGACCTGCAGCTACACGGCGCTCCCTGATTCTGCAGGTCATGGGGGCAGCAAGAATGGCTTCTCCCAACAAGACATAAACTAGTGACATACTTACTTAGTAAAAGGTGAGAATCTAAAGGTAGCGATATCTACCTTATCTTTTGTCAAAGGCTCCTTGAACTCTTATATATTTCCTTATTTTTTTGAAAGATAAAGGATTTAATTATTGGTAATCAATAATACAAAAAGTGCTAGGTGGTATAGCAACAACCCCATATTGGATCATGAAACGTAACCACACATCATACAACCTCGACATATTAGAACCGACTAAGATAGTGGTTCCAAACCTCTTCTTCAACATTCTCATTCACTTGTAAGCCCCTAACTTGTTTTAGAAGTTTTGTTCTCAAAGAGCTCAACAAAATAGACAAATGATGGTATGGAAAGCGAGGAGTCTTCTCGTCTCCCATCCATACCAATATATCCACCCCTAGGTATGTATTGCCATGCCTTTTGAAACCCTTAGGTCCATTGGCGACAAAATACATCTACACGATGCATTGAGCCTCGAGTCATCAGCATGTTGGTTCAATTCCAAAGTTTTGATTCGAAGATCCTGCCACTCTTGAAGATATTCCCCCAAAGTGTTGGTTGCAATGAAAGAAGTTCATAAAAACTAAATTTATCAATACCATATTTTTCTCATAGTTCAGCAAGCATATTACACTTTAAAAAAGCATATTGTCATCTTCAAATTGTGTTCCCTGACAACAAGGACAAATAGTATATTACCTCTTCCCACCTTAATCTCCAAATGACAGCTACTCAACCGTGTCTACATTATGAGTCGTCCTTCTTCAGTTCTACAATTGCATGCAAAACTCATTATTCAAAAATCAACATTGGATTCACTTTGTGCTGATAAAACTCCAGCTTAACCCCTGGTTGAATCCATAGTTTTTGCGCAACTCTGTCCATTATCACATCTCTTATTCCCATATATGTATCAAGCAAATCTGTAAGACCAATCCCCACCTGCTGACCATATGCAAGCTGTTGATACCATCCAAGATGTGTGTGGCCTGACCTAGATTCTAACAAGGCTTGATGAGGCAAACGAGTTTCATCCAGATGTACCACTCTGTCAAAACAAACAAGTGTTTAATAGAGAGCCTCTATTTCAAGCGGAATCATATCTACCTCGAACATCAATTCATATGGCGTTTAGGCCTTCAAGCCCTGCTCCTCTAATAAAAACTCGTTCTGCACTTTTTAATTCTAGCCCGTTTATTCCTAGCTACGTCTGATCCCCACAGTAGACATCCGTACATACAATATCAATGGATGTACTAATATTCTACATGTCAATTTTTGCATGTACCTTTGCCTTATTTGCATACATTTCCACAAACTTAAAGTATTATATGAAGCTCGCAAACCATCAGTTATTTTTCCACACCCACATTCCATTTGTAAACATTAGTGAATTCTATTCATGGATACTTACACTAGCGCATTTGCTCCAATTCACGCCCCTCGAACTTCATATGTGACTGTTGCCTCAATTTTCACAACCATAACATTTGTCTTCCTTTGATTTGCCTTCATCCCTGTCCCATGGCAAAAGGAATCTAGTGTATCTAACAATAGCTGGAGCTTTCTTCCATTCTAGAGACTGAGAAGGACATCATCATCTGAATAAAGCAATGTATTAATAACATAATATGCTACCTTCACCCCCAAAGGGCCTCCTTCTTTTTCCAACTCAATAAATAAGTCAAAGAGCATGGGAGATAATGGGCATCCCTGCTTCACTCAGACATTGCTTACTGTTTGCTCAGTGCCTTTTATAGAATAGAAAAGACTAGATTCCTTAACGTCCAAGGAGACCAATAGACCATGGGAATAGTATAGGGAAGGACAAGAACAATTCAACAATTCCATCGGGTGGACAATTAGTTTCTTTCACATGGAGCATGAGACATGATACTTTTCAATAAGACCTCCTCCAAGGATATTGGAATTTGAAAACATCTCTAAATCGGTTCCAAATCAATTGGGTATCTGTAAATTGTGTAAAACAGTCTTCTATAGTTTTTTCACCTCTCACGCAAATCGGGCAATCTGAACTGACATCATGCCTAAATTTATTCACCGTCATGTTCACCCCAAGAGAATTATGTACAATCTGCCACATCCATATGCAAACTTTAGAGGTACTATATCCTTCTGAATCCACTTCTATATTCTGGCTAGCCTCTACGAGCCATTCTCTATGCAGAGGTAGAATGTCATCGTGAACAAGCAACCTATACATCTAGGAACGAAGCAACCCTCCTAGAGAAAGCAATATGTCAACCAGATATCCCTAAAGAAGGCGTGTCACTTGCAGAAAAAAGGGCATTTACTAGATCCCATATTTTCTTGTTTTGCTCTAGGTAAGAGCATGTTAGGGTGTTCTTTAACAAAAAAGGTTTAATGTTTCCATTTAAAGGTCTTTAATCTCTTTTCCCTTAGATATTTTCATTTCAATTCTGTTAGAAATGGCCTCAAGCCTGTTAGAGGACTTTCATCTCAATATTACTAGAAATGGCCTCAATTCCATTAGAATAAAAGGTCTAGACATTAGAGTCAGAGTTAGAGCCCCAGAGACCACATTATGTTGAGAATGACAAACAGACATGACCTCCGTGCACAATTTTTGTTGTTGCTTCTGGTAGGAATGGAATGTGAGTATGTAGTTGGTAGGCTTGGCTAGATCCAATATGAAATATGCTGATTATGCTAGACTCCATCCTTTTGCAAGACAGCTTGGTCAACTTAGCCAGTTTGCATTGATTTTTTTTCGAGCATAGTTCTATTGTGTATTTCCAATTTTGTGAGTAATTTTTTTATCCAATTTTTTTTTTTATTATATTCTAATATTTTACTCTCAAGATTTTACATCAGTTTTTACTCTCAAGATTTTAAAATGAGATTATGTAAATGAGAATGAGAATGAGAATGATTTTTTATCGTCCACTGAGGCCAATCGGCCTATGGGACCCATAAGGAGTGCAGCAAACTTATTACTGTCCGGGTTAAAAAACCCCCGCCCCGAAGGATTTTCGAGGGAAAAACCATGGCAGTAATAAGAATACTGTCAAACTGTACAAGTATACATCAATGTATATATACATGTCAAGTGTGTGCCCGAGGACATAGCTGATCTCGCATGTCCATAACCTCCTGAAGGTATGATCCCAAAGACCCATGCGGATCTCGCGTGCTCAATGTCACATGTAATGGTTGGCCGGCCCGACCAACTCGGCATAAGCGGCGTCTAATTTGATCATATCTTTGGGCAACTTTGAAGGGTATGAGATTCATCCTCAATGACTCCCATTTGGCGGATTGGCAGAGCAGCCCATCTGGCATGGCTCACCAATCCATCTGCCCGTCTCAATTCAAAGATGATGTGCCCCTGTGCGAATGGAGGCAATGAGTATGCGCCTTTTCATGGGCAAGTGGGTACGCAGGTAGCATTGCGGGCCTCGTTCCAATGTGGGATTTATGTGGAAACAAAAAATATCTCCATAAATCTATTTTAACCTAGTAGATACATCATTCTTGTTAATGCATGATCCTTCATATTCACACATTGTTATGCGCATGCCTATGAAATGGCAAGGGGCACACCCAAACTCACACATTCTACACAAAGTCACTAGCTACAACTTTTGTCCAAGTAATAATAAAAGCAAGATATTTTTGCTTAATTTGTTAGGTCTTGTGGGTGCTTGCCACTAAGGTATTATGAGGTAATAACGAGGTGAAATGTACAACACTTGACTCTATAATTGTCACTAGAGACCATTTCATGGCTCGTAACGAGATTCGGTATCACACTAGCATGGAATATAATAATCACTTTTGACATTGTTTTTTTGAAGGACGTGAGGCTCTTTTTATTGACAAGAACAAAGGCACAATACACAATGCACAGACAGGAATAAAACCCTAGTGGATAGGCTGACCCAACTAGGCAAAAACACCCGTCTATGCATAAGAAGAACACCGTAAATACGTCTGCATAAGAAGAACACCGTAAATACGTCTGCCAAATTATCTCTTTTTTATCACTTTGACATTGTGTTCTTAGCTAATTAACATGTCATAATATGTCATTTCAGCCAAGTAGTCAATGGGATAATACGCATGTTCGCTAATCCAAACTTATCCATACACAAACCATGCACACAAAAATGCACATATACTATTTGTATTCCTTGATATACTATTAAAATACTCATGTTTCCACTCATGAAACATGTTCAACATCAAATGCAACAGTTTCATATGGGTTATATCTGTGAAGCCATTGTTGCAAACATCACAATAAGCGTTTTATATGTAAATAAGTTATGTTCTAGTTGCCAATATTAATAGCTCCTCAAAAGTTGTATAAAGTTTGATATATTGTGGGTTAGGGGAGAATTTGGGAAAGTAAAGAACAAGAAAGTTGCATGAGGTGAGGGGAGAATTTGGGAAAGTAAAGAACAAGAAAGTTGCATGAGGTGACAATATTTAGACCTGAACTATTGAGATACTTTGTAAATGTGAGAATTAAAGGTAACCATATTATGTATCTTAACCTTTTGGCAAAGGATCCTTGAATGCTAAGGTGTTTTCTTTTCTTTTCTTTTCTTTTTTTTTTGGCAAAGATAATATTCAACCATTCGTAATCAACAGTTCAAAAAGTGCCTGAGCTAGATTCTTACAAGATTGATGAAGTAAATGTGCTTCATCCAGATGTACACTTTACTGAAATAAAGGTGTGTTTGATAGAGAGCCTCAGTTTCAAGCGGAATCATACCTATCTCGATGAGCATGGGATTGAACCTTCACCCCCAGTTCCTCTAACAAAAATCTTTATGCACTTTTTCAATGCTAGCCCATTTATTCCTTGCTAAATATGACTCACATATTGGACATTCATACAATATCAATAGCTGTACTATCAATTTTTGCATTGCTCCAATTCATGTCCTTCAAAGTAGATATAACTGTTGCCTCTTTTGTCACAACCATAACCTTTATCTTACTTTGATTTACCTTCATCCATGTCTCGGCAAAAGGATTCTAGTGTATCTAACAACCACTGGAGTCCTCCTTCCATTCTAGAAAGGAGGACAAGATCATCTACATAAAGCAATGCCAAAGAGCATGGGAGATAATGGACATCCTTGTTTGGGGTCTGGGTTCGGGAACTCCTGTAAGACAGCCCTCTGTGAGGACCCTTGGATCTAACAGGAGAATCCGGGAGCTATGTCACGCGGGATTTGCAAAAAGAACAAGAAAAAGAGAACAGAAAGCAAAGAGAACAATGAGATCACAATAATGAGAATAACTTCCTTGATGTCAATGAAGACACATGAGCTCTCACAATCGAGAGAAAACTGAAATGAGACAAGACTCAAAAACTCATCTAAAAACTAGAGCGCTACCTCTACTCATATATATAGTACAATGGCCTTTGGCCCAATATAGACACTCTGACTGATTCGGTGCCGACTCCTGGAAGGAGGTCTGATTTGCAGGAATGCTGGCGGTGCCTCTTGAAGTGCCCCGAAATCACGCTGACGCCGACATTTGGTGTGGCGGGCCGTCACTTGCGGCGCCTCCTCTTGACACCGGGGCGTGGTCTTTGTGCGTGGGTGCGCTTGGTCTTCTGGCGGGCCTTTGACGACCGACTGCGGCCTGCCCGTGGATCCTTGGCCTTGACTTGGTCCGGTATGCATGAATAGTCCTGTATCAAAGACGCGTGACAGGGAACAACCCCCCACCAAACGACACTCGAGTGAAGAAAAGGAGGAAGTGTTTTACGATGGCGGGAATCCGGCCCGGTTTGAAAGTGATCCTCACGGGAATGAGGACGGGCACCATTGTGATAATTGCCGATGAGATCCTGGCGTGTTTGAAGAGCGTCAGGAGTGTTGAGCCCAAGGGCAGGATCTGCATCAATGAGGAATTTAGAGCACCATGTCTTCAAGGGCGCGATGTGCTTGAAGGAACTAACCGGCACTCCATGAGAAGGCGTGTCCGGAGACCAAGGCACCGCGCCGGCATTCGGGTTGCAATAAAAGATGGGACGCTGCCGATTTAAGGAGCTTACCAGGATGCACTTGAGAGCAGCACAGAAGCCTGCTTGACGGTGAACAGAAGGATCTGGTGAGGTGGCGGCATTCTGTAAGAAGGCATCAAGGCCATGAACAACATCAACGGGCTTTTGCCAACCACGCACATTTGCAATATAGATCCATTTTCGGTAGAGTCCAAAGTGGCACCATCCTCCCAATTGAGCCGCGTCGACAAATCGTGGATCCCACCGGAGATCCGTCGAGATCTGAGGGGGAGTCCACCCAGCGTGGCCATCCAAGACCTTGGAAGGGAAGACGCCAATTAGAGGTGAGGAACCGTGGGCGTGGAGGGACTCCTAATGAAGCATATGGAGAAGGAGCCATGCCCTGCGTGGGTTCTTGAAGCCATGTCCCCTCAATTCACCTAACAAGATCCCGGATCAAGAGCACGGCACCAGTGGTCCCACTCGGAAACAGAGAGCTGAGTGTAGACAGGAGGATTTACTCAACCCGTTGGAATGGTCTTGCTGTCCAGAAGGCCCCGCAGTTGATTGTAGCCTTCTAAGTGTTGCACATAAATTTGGGCAAACTCTAGATCCTCAGGATGTGCTAAATTTCTCCTTATCTGTTCCAGTGCTTCAGCCTGCCACAGAGGTAAGTGATGAGTAAGTTCAGGCATGTATTCCTGTTCAAAAGCCTGAGACTGATCATGATCCTTAAAATACGGGTTGGTTGGCGATAACAACCAAGCAGCGTGGGAGTTGCCTCGAAAAACACGATGGGCCTCATCTTAAAACTTATCGTGGAGATCAGCCAGATAGAAGTCATGAAAAACATAGGCCATGGGCTGAACAACTCGGAACGTGACTAAATCCGGATCTTCACAGCTGAGTTGATCAAAGACTAGGAGGGCACAAAATAAACCCATATCTTCCACAGAAAGATCCGGCCAGATCCGTAGAAAATCCGCACTGCGGAGTGGCTGTTGATGAACCTGGCCGTTTGCCGCGTACCACTTCAGAAGGAAAAGGTGGCGTCGGGCAACCACATAGTCCAGATAACTAGAAGGAGTAGAGAAATCCACCGGAATTTTTGTAGCAATATCAATATATCCCTCCTGTTTATTTTGGGCTTCTTCGGCGGATTGAACAGCTTGCTGGAGCCGATGTTCGAGGTCACGGATCCTGTTCTCCTTCTCTAGGAGGAGACGAGACTGATCACGGACCCGTTTATGAGAGAGGGGGCCATGTGAAGAGGACTGCCCAGGAGTATGGAGTCGAAGCATGGCAATCTCTGCATCATCAATGATCTTCTGTTTCTTAGCCTCCGTAAGCGGATCTTGGAGAGGCGTGGTGGTCGACCGTCACCGTGGAAAAGCTGAGCTTCTAAAGAGGTGATCCGAGCATCACGCGCAAGGAGGTCATGAGCCTGAGTGTTGTAATTGTGAGAAAGCTCGGTATACAGGGTGTCAAGTTTAGCAATATCTTTCTCCTTGTCACCCAGGAGGGTAATCTTGATCTTGACCTGCTCCAGCAATTCCTGAATGGTGGTTTGGAGTTGAGCCTGTTGATCAGCAAGCAGGCTGTTCTGATCGTGTGCATGCTGGAGATCTTCACGGGCCTTTGAAAGAGCCTCATGCTTTGCTTGAAGTTTGTCCTCCAAGGTTTGCACCTGCGTGTTTGCAGCCCGAAGGTCTCTGTAAACTGCGTCCGAGGCCTCCAGGGGCGCTTGAACACCATGCATGAGAACTTCCTGGGATTCTTGGAACTTGAGGACAGCCCGGCTTGAACATCCCTGGCCGGTATTGATACGTAAGGTGCGAGGATGGGAGGTGCAGGGGGCCTTGTTGCCGTGGTTTTGTGACGCCCCGAGAGACATGATGAGTATAGTGGAGGGCATGGATTCCGTGGAGGAAGAAGAGATTGTGACATGCGTGGCATTGCGTTGATCAGGACCAGGAGAAGAAGGGCATGAAGTTGCAGCCTGTTGGTTTCGGGGAAGTGAATGAAAAGACTCACTGAGTGGAGGCATGAGAAACGCATAAGGTGACTCGGAGAGGAAGGTAATGATCGATGATGGCTTGAAGATGAGCCACCCGAGGAATCAAAGCCAGAGGAAGGGACAGCCGAATAATGATCTACTTTTGAAGAAGCCGGAAGAACAAAGAGCTTGGGGCCAATCAAGATGGTGAGTGGAGCCGCGGGGTCGCGGATGACAATAGCCAGAACGGCCTATTGATATATGGGTGTTTTTGATGGAGTACCCAAGCAATTTGGCGCCACGTAAACTTGACAAAAGTGTCATGGGGGGCTTGGCAATGTTGGTGAGGCGATGCATGTTAGCTTGATGGGGGAATAAACGGCATGGCCGAAAGTGACATCAATGTCCCGTGAAAAGCAGCCCAAGATAAAGAAGGTTTCTTTAGAGGAATGTGGAATACCTCAGAAATCAAAGGCTGAGTAAGCAAAATAGTGGTGCCATCGACCATCGTAGCGTATCCTTCCGGGCTGTTGACAATATGAGCAACAAACTGCTTCAATTGCTCAGGATTTGGTGCAGGGAGGTCGAGTTGTGAGAATTCGTAAAGCTCCTGGCGTTCCGCTACTTCACGACTTCGCAAAAGGTGGGTGTCGAGAAGGTCACAGACTCAAAAAGAGCCGGATCCCTTGGAGCAGAAGCCTGGAGGTGAGAAAATTTGGGTGCAGTAGCCATGGCAAAGATCGTCGGAGAGGAATAGGAAGGACTGTCGTGAGAAGCCGGAGGGCGGAGAGCGGAAGACGAAAGCGAAGATGGACGAAAAGTTGTTTGGGGCGCACAAGTGTTTCGTGAAGGGGCATGAAGCAGCGACCGTTGATGATGCCAGGTGGCGAGAGATGCGAGGGAGACGATTGAGAGGCAAAAATTTGGCTAAGTCCCCAAACTGTTAAGGGAGAAGGAATGAGCGGTGGAGATGAGACGTAAGGGAACGATCAGATGTGACAGTTGGCGAAGGTACACGTATTAATGTGCGACGGGCGTGAAAAGAAGGAATGTCATTTAATGCGGGCAACTCAAAGTGGGATATCATTAAAATGAAGATGTCAGAAGGTACCATGGCTAGATATGCGGCGGGAGAAAAGATTCCAATATAGAAACGACCTTGCATTGCAAAACCACGCCGGGCAAGTGGTCGATTGGTCCACGCCGCAGTGAATCCGTCGGTTGGGCTATATAAGACGGCGGCAAAGACAACGCCGGTGACACCCTTGGCGACCAGGAGCATGAGTATGGCAGCGGCTAGATTGAACGAAGATTGCACCATGCCTACCAACTGTCAGGAATGGATAACTTGCAAAATGAATTGTCTGGACCTGTGGAAATGCCACAACCGTGGCATCGCGATGGACGGCTGGTGCAAGGGGATGGCTGAACATCCCGACCCCCTGACCAACGGCATGGAGGTGGTGGTTCATCTGCTTGTTGGGATCCGGAGCGTAACTACTACCACATCCTCCATCATCCTCGCCTCCCAACCGGGAGTAGAGGGGTTTTAATCTTAGGATTTTGTAAATAGGGCACTGCCCATAGAGCTCTGCTCATAGCGGAAGTAAGTGGGCAATGCTCACATTTTGTAATTTGCCTCTAGTAATATAAATATACCGCTTTTAGTCACTATCTGTAGTTTTAGAATTTTGTGGTGCAGCTTTTGTAGGACTGTCTGTAACTTCTGTATGAAATTGCTTAAGGCGAAAGCCATTAACCAGAGTAGGTAATGGAGTGCCATCTAACTCGGCCAGTTTGAAAACACTGGGTTGCACAACTTGAATAATTTGATAAGGACCAAGCCATCTGAACTTTAACTTGCCCGGAAAATTTTTGTAACGAGAATCATAAAGAAGAACCAAATCACCTTCTTGGAATGTTTTTGTCTTAAGTCGTTTGTCATGCAACGATTTCTGCAACTGTTGTCCATGAAGAACGCTAATGTAAGCTGCCTCGCCCTAAGTTCATCAAAGCGTTCCAATTGATAAACCCGTTCCTTGAGTGCAGCAGGTGGATTATGTGTTGTAGCAAGTTGGAAACGGAGAGTCGGAAGAATATATTCAAAAGGCATGAGAGCTTCTTGTCCATAAACCAATTTGAAAGGAGTGTGGCCAGTAGCTATTTTGAAACTGGTATTGTAAGCCCAAAGAACAGTAGGCAACTTATCTTGCCAATGCATGGTGAAGCGTCACAAATTTTCTTGAGAGAAATTGATGAGAGCTTTGTTGGTGCTTTCGACCAAAGCCATTTCCTTGAGGATAGTAAAGGTGTACTCTTCCGGTGTTGGATGTGAAGATAGTCCCCTCCTTGATGGTATGATTGACAAAATGCACGCCCACCATCACTAACAAGTTCCGTGGGACAACCAAAACGCGTGATGATGTGCGTAAAGAACCTTACCGCACTTGGTAGTAGTGTTGTGTCCGGAAGTGCACAAGCGCCAGCCCATTTTGTAGCGTAATCCGTGATGACCAGAATATAGCGGGCAGGGTGGTGTATGCGCGGTGGGTCCATGGGCCCCACAAAGTCCATTCCCCATTTGCTGAAGGAAGGGCGGCGTGGCTTAACGGCGATCAATAGAAGAGCCACGGCGTGGGTTTTCCCTGCGGACAGACATCACACATGCGAGCGTAAGCGTGGGCATCTTTGAAGAGCGTGGGCTAGAAATATCCGCCAAAAGAATTTTGCGTCGCCGTGGCGTCACCACTAAAATGACCACCACCAAGCCCGCCGTGGGCTTGTCGAATAATATCGGGCACTTCATGAGGAAGGACACAACGACGGAGGACCATGTCTTTACCGCGTTTGTATAGATGGCCCGCAACCATAGTGTAGTCACGGACCTCGGGCGAGAAACCGACACGGTGTGAACGAAGCTGGGAGAGAGCGTCGAATCTTCCGGGAGGAAGAGCACCAGCGAGAAGATATTGCTGGAAAGTTTTGAAACCAATGGGGCGTGGCCGTGACGAGAACAATTGAGCCGCCCGAAAAGGCGCCGAGAACACCCGTGGAGGGATCATCCGTGGATGCGTGAAAGATAATCAGGCACCAAATGAGACTTTGCCTCGCTATGAACAATTTCAAAAGGAGCAAATTCTTGCGAGTAAGAAGGACCCAACGAGCTATTCTACGGGGCGTGGCTTTGTTGATCAAATAAAGAAGAGCTTGATGATCAACAAAGAACTTGATCCGGGACTTCCCAACAAATAATGACGGAAACGTTGGACCGTAAGACTAAGCCCAAAGCTTCTCGCGTGGCGTAGAGTAATTTCGCCGCCAGATTGAGTTTCCCGCATAACGGATTGGCTTGTCCGTGATGTTCATCATAGGCCCGAAAAAGAACGGCACCAATGGCAAATCAGGAGACATCAACATGAACGCGGAAAGGGCTTGTCCCATTGAGAAGCAACAAGGACCGGGGCCCGGGTAAGTAATGATTTCAACTTTCAAAAAGCAAGCTTCGGCTTGGGAATTCCAAGCCCAAGTTGATTCATCACCCATGAGTTTATGAATGGGATCGTGATAAGCTGCAAGTCCAGGAATGAAGGTGGAATAGTAATTAACCTTACTCAGGAAAGAGCGTGTCTCCTTGATATTAGATGGTGCTTGAACCTTCAGTACACAACTGATTTTAGCGGGATCCGTGGTGATGCCTTCTTTAATCGACCACATGACCTGAAACAAAACGCGAGGTGACCTTAAAAAGTACACTTCGGGATTGAGACTTATGCCGATTCATCACATTTTTGAAAAACAAGTTCCAATTTTTCCAAGTGATCATCCATGGAGCTGTAGGCTGAAAAATCATCTTGAAAGATCTGAAGAAAAGGTTTATCCTTCATAAAGTCTTGAAAGACGGAAAGCATGATGCGCTGAAAGGTTGAAGGAGAGTTTGATAGACCAAAAGGGACCACCTTGTAGGCAAAAGTGCCCCATGGGGTGGTGAAGGTAGTTTTGAGTTGATCTTCTTGCTTGATAGAAATTTGATTGTACCCAGAGAATCCGTCCATGAAAGAGTACATCTCATGACCAGCAACTTCTTCAAGAACCTGGTCTGTGAAGGGAAGCGGAAAATGATCACGCTCCGTAGCTTGATTGAGTTTTCTGTAGTCCACGCAAACGCGGATCTTACCATTGTGTTTAAGAGCAATGACGATGGGGCTCACCCACTCAGAGTGTTTGACCTCATAAATTAGACCGCCAGCTAAAGTTTGTCAATTTCGCCTTGACGCCGGGTCCACGGTAATTTGGGTTGAGCCTGCATCGCCGTTGCTTTCGAAGCGGCATCGGGTTTGGTAGGAATGGTGAGTTCCCCAACTCTTTTTTGATACCGAAAGGTCTTTGTAGCTCCAAGCAAAAATATGTTTGAACTTCTTGAACAGCAAATACAAGCGTTTTATAGGTGGAAGGAAGATTTGTAGCTAATGACAAAGTTGATTGTTACCAATGTCCACAATTTCCACCTCCTCGAGTTTGAATATGAGGAACAAGCTCGTGGTCTTGAACCCGATGAGCAGGGAGGTTGAAGCATGACAGAGGAGCATCATTTTGAGTAGTGAAGAAAAAAGGGATGCCGAAAGTGTCATCAAGCAAGGGTTGCTTCCATGACAAAGATGAACATCAACATCTCTCGAAGAAGGGGTGTTGTCGTAAAAATGATCAAGACGTTGAATGCGCATTGCGTGAAGCCGTATGGGTCCAAAGAGCAGCGAACCTGGTCCTGATCCGTCATCTCTCCCCAAGGATCAGCATACTCGGGTAGGAGGAAAGACCGTGGGGTGGAGCTTGAACATGATAAATATTTTGTACTTCTTCGAGTCGGTGTCTCGAGATTGAAGGTTCCGTGATTCTCAACAGAGATCAATTTGCCGCTTCGGATCTATTGTGGCATTGAGATGTCCATCGGGTTATAACAAGTTGGTCCGCGGGCCCAAGAATGAATACTCTTAGCCCGGCGGAGAAAAAGGTCGCCCAACCAAAGATTTCATAATCACCGGGATCTTCTCCGGCTTTTCAAACACCAAATTCCAATGGGAATTTAAGATCACCAATGCTAATATGGAGAAGAGGAGTGACGCCTTTGAGGGCGGTGGATATGGCCATTTGCCAACTTGATGTCATAAGGGGCACGGTATAATTGTTTGATGCCCAATTGCTTCCCGAAGTTTATCATTAATAAGATTGACGGCACTACCTCCATCAATTTGGACATGATTGATGTGCCGATTGCCCATCGTGGCGTGCACCATGGGTGTGGAGGGTTGCAACAGCTCCAACCGTAATCAACGTGGGAAGAGGTAACCGATCTTTGAGAGCTGGGACAGAGTTTCAAAATGGTGGCTGTGCTCAAAGGAATCTTGATCTGGCGAAGTTCTTCCCAAGTTCCAAAGGAACATGGGAAAAGGGGTCCGGGCAGGGTCCAAAGTGGGAGCCGAGATCGGTGGGGTAAAGAAGCGAGACTTCTTTTTGAGAAGCTCTACCTCAAAGAGGCCATTTGGATACGCGTTGAGAGCCGTGGCAGATGATGATGACGGGCCGCCGACGCCGCCGAAAGCCTAGTCACCGCATGAGTTTCGTATACTTTTGTCTCATTTTTGGGCATGACATGAGGCATGAGTTTGTCAAAGATCAAAAAGAAAGTGAACTTTTTATCATCTTCATGAGGGATCGCGGTCCACAAAGAAAAGCAGGTTGCATGCGGTCATGAGGAATGATGGTCAAAGGGCGGAAGCCCGCAGGTGACATGTGACGAGACCAACCCACTGGACAAGCCGGATCGAGAGGTTCGGCCCGAGCAAATCTCCTCTGGGCTTGTTGATCCAGGGATTGGAGGTAGATGCGCCACCCGGGAGGGCCGCTAAGCTGGAGGTGGCCGAGGGGCTTTTCAAACAAGACTTAGGGCCCCGCTTTAAACCATTGGCCACCCGTGAGTTGATAAGCCGCGAGACTGACCTAAGCTGGTTGATTGGAACCCGAAGCGGACTTGAACTTGAGGGTGCTTGAGAGGACACGCCGTGGTGGTGTGACCCCATTCATGACAATGATAACATTGAGCCTTTGAAGGATCAAAGGGAGGACGGTTGCCTTGTCCCCGCGGGTCGGGAGATTATTGCGCTTTGCTGATACCGGCCGAGGTTGTTGAGGTTGATATGGCCGAGGCAGATAGCGATCGCTGTTGTTGAGGCGCGGGTCCGGACTTGAAAGACCATCTTTGCCCTCGAAGGGTAGGATGAGAACGAAAAGTGCATTCTTCGCGGGCATGGATTGCACATATTGCACCTTTTACAGCGTGAGGAGGTCCATTTGAGGAGTTGCATTCATTGGCCAAGTGGCCTTGATGTTTTTGCAAAATATGACACCGACTGGTGGAGCATTGAGGATTCGCTTGTCGAGGGCCGGACAAAGATTCGCGGAACCATGACGGGGGGCATGAAAGGAAGTTCCGCGGAGAGCAACACCTCGAAGAAACATTGACCGAAAGTGATTGACTAATCCCCAATGGCCTCGCCTGCAGACTTTAGGCCAGTGTATTTCCGCTTTCATGAGGCGCACGGCGTGAGTAAAGGCCCTTAAAACCGTAATTGCACTGCTCAAGGTGGGGTGAAGCGTTTATCGACGAGAATGTGAAGACATTCCATCCCAAAAGTCCCGAAATACTCTCGGGGCGGCTCTTGTCAAGGTCACGAAGTTGTTTGAGGAGTAACCGATCATCGGCCCGCGGGTGCCATAATGAGACGTAAAGGCGCTTTTCATTTCATGCCAACTTTGTTTCAAAGGACTTTTGTTGGCCATTAACCACTGAAAGCAAATAAGCCTTGACTTGGTGTAGGTAGCCATGAATAGTCTGTACCCGTACGTGCGGGACTAACACTCCACCAAGCGACACCAGTGTGAAGAAAGGAGGAAGTGTTTGATGGGCGGAGGAATCATGCGTTGAAAGTGATCCTCAGGAATGAGGGCGGGCACCATTGTGATAATTGCGATGAGATCGTGTTTGGCGTGAGTGTTGAGCAAGGCGGGGATGCATCGATAGAGAATTTAGAGGTGCCCTGTATCTTGAGAGCGACATGTGCTTGAGAAGAGCAAGCGGCACTCCATGAAGGCAGGTCACGGAGACCAAGGCAGCGGCAACATTGGTTACAATAAAAGATGGGGCTGTGCGATTTAAGGGCTTACGGGATACGCTTGAACCTGGCTGCTTGGCGGTGAAAACGAGAAGTCACGGTGAGGTGGCGGCATTACGGCAGAAGGCATCAAGGCCATGAACAACATCAGCGGGCTTTTACCAACCCGCACATTTGCAATATAGATCCAATTTTGGTAGAGTCAAGTGGCACCATCCTCCCAATTGGGCGTCGACCGTCGTGGATCCCGCAGGAGATCGTCGGCGAGATGCGAAGTCCACCGACGTGGCATCAAAGACCTTGGAAGGAGAAGGCGTAATTAGAGGTGAGAACGTGGAGGACTCCCTAATGGAAAAGAGCATGTATATGGAGAAGGAGCCATGCGGGTGAAGTGGAGTTCTTTGAGCCATGTCCACGAATTCCACGAACAAGATCACGATCCAAAACCGCGACACCCGGTGGTCCCTCGGGAAGCAGAGAGAAGGTGTAGGCAGGAGGTTACTCAACCACGTTGGAATAGTCTTCTAGCGTCGAAGGCCCATGAGTTGATTGTAACCTTCTAGGAGTGTTGCACACATAAATTTGGGCAAACTCTAGGTCTGGGGATACGCCAAATTTCCTCCTTATACGTTCGGTGCCCGACCTGCCCGCGAGGTATAAGTGATAGTAAGTTAGGGCATGTATTCTGTTCAAAGCTGAAGGCCCGATCATGATCCCTTAAAATCACGGGTTGGTTGGCGATGATAACAACCAAGCGGCGTGAGTTGCCTCGAAAAACCACGATGGGCCTCATCTTAAAACTTATAAATTGGAGATCAGCCCGGATAGAAGTCGCCAGAAAAACATAGGCCATGGGCTGAACAACTTCCGGGCGTTGACTAAATCAGGATCTTCACGGTGAGTTGATTCAAAGACTAGGAGGGCACAAAATAAACCCATATCTTCCACGAAGATCCGGCGGTCGTAGAAAATCCGCCTTCGCGTGTTTTGATGATGAACACGGCGTTTCGCGGCGTACCACTTCAGAAGGAAAAGGTGGCGTCGGGCAACCACATAGTCGGAATAACTAGAAGGAGTAGAAATCCACGAATTTTTGTAGCAATATCAATATATCCCTCATTGTTTATTTTGGGCTTCTTGGTAGGACAGCGGCTTCTTTGGAAGGCGATGTTGAAGTCCGCGGATCTGTTCTCCTTCTCTAGGAGAGCGAGGGCCGATCCGCGGACCGTTTATGAGAGAGGGGCCATGTGAAGAGGACTGCCGGGAGTATGGAGTGAAGCATGGCAATCTACGCATCATCAATGATCTTACGTTTCTTAGCCTCGTAAAGCGGATCTTGGAGGCGTGGTGGCCCGAGGGAGGTGGCGTGGAAAGCCCGAGCTTCTAAAGGTGATCCAGGGCATCCGTGCCAAGGAGGTCATGAGCACGAGTGTTTATAATTGTGGCTTCGGTATCACGGGGGTGTCAAGTTTAGCAATATCTTTCTCCCTTGTCACCCGGGGAGGGTAATCTTGATCTTGACCTGCTCCGGCCAATTCTGAATGGTGGTTTTGGAGTTGAGCTTTGTTGATCAATGGCGGCTATTACGATCGTGTGCATCTTTGGAGATCTTCAGGGCCTTTGAAAGAGCCTCATGCTTTGCTTGAAGTTTGTCCTCAAAGGTTTGCACTGCGTGTTTTGCGGCCCAGAAGGTCTCTGTAAGCTAGCGTCCAGAAGACCTCGAGAGCAGAACACCATGCATGAGAACTTCACGGGATTCTTGGAACTTGAGGGGGCGGCTTGAACATCCTGGCTGGTATTGTCAATCTGAAAAGGCGAGGATGGGGGAGGTCTGGGGGGCAAGCTGTTTTATTTTTTGTAACGTCGAGAACATGATGAGTATAGTGGAGGGCATGGATTCCGTGGAGAAGAGGAGATTGTGACATCGTGGCATTGCGTTGTCGGGACCCGGGGAGAAGAAGGGCATGAAGTTCGCGGCTGTTGGTTTCGGGGAAGTGAATGAAAAAGCTAGCGAGTGGAGGCATGAAGCGAGCGAAGGTGACTCGGGAGAGGAAGGTAATATGTGGATGATGAAGCGAAGATGGCGCCCACGAATCAAAGCGGAGGAAGGGCGGCTTTCGAATCGATCTACTTCTTGAAGAAAAGTGAACGGCGGTTAGGGCCAATCAAGATGGTGAAGTGGAAAGTGGCGATGTGATGACAATATTATGCAAAGCGGTCTATTGATATGGGTGTTTTGATGGAGTACCCAAACAATTTCGCCCGCGAAACTTGACAAAAGTGTCATGGGGCTTGGCAATGTTGGTGAAGGCGATGCATGTTAGCTTGATAAAGGACAGTATGGCCCAGGTGACATCAATGTCTGTAAAGCGGCCCAAGATAAAGAAGGTTTCTTTAGAGGAATGTGGAATACCTCGAGAGAAATCAAAGGCCGTAAGCAAATAGTGGTGCCATCGACCATAAGTACTTGGCGTATCCTTCGGTTTGTTGACAATATGAGCAACAAAAGCTGCTTCAATTGCTCGAGGATTTGGTCTGAGGGAGGTCGAGTTGTGAAATAAGTAAAAGCTCTGGCGTTCCGCTACTTCCGCGACCGCCAAAGGTGGGTGTCGAGAGGTCCGCGAACTCAAAAGAGCGGATCCTTGGGCGAAGCACGGTGAAAATTTGGGTCACGATGTACATGGCAAGATCGTCGGAGAGGAATAGGAAAATTTGTCGTGAGAAGCCCGGGCCGGAAGCGGAAGAGCAGCGAAGATGGACGAAAAGTTGTTTAGGGCACAAGTGTTTACGTGAAGGGCATGAGCGGCAGATTGATGATGCAGTGGCGAGATGCGAGGGAGACGATTGAGAGGCAAAATTTGGCTAAGTCCCCAAAGCTGTTAAGGGGAGAAGGAATGGCGGGTGGAGATGAGGCGTAAGGGAACGATCCGGATGTGGCCATTGGCGAAGGTACACGCGTATTAATGTCGCGGCGAAGCGTGAAAAGAAGGAATGTCATTTAATCACGGGCAACTCAAAGTGGGATATCATTAAAATGAAGATGTCGAAGGTACCATGGCTAGATATCGCGGCCGGGAGAAAAAGATTCAATATAGAAGCGACCTTGCATTGCAACCCGTCGGCAAGTGAAGTGCGATTGGTCCGTCGGCGAGGAATCCGTCGGTTGGGCTATAAGGCGGCGGTGGAGCAATAGACACCCTTGGCGACCGGGGAGCATGAGGTATGGCGGCTAGATTGAGCGAAGATTGCACCATGCCTACCAAGCTGTCGGGGAATGGATAACTTACAAAATGAATTATGCGGACTGTGGAAATGCCACAACCGTGGCATCGCGATGGGCCGAGTGGTGCAAAGGGATGGCTACGAACATCCAGGCCGACCAGCGGCATGGAGGTGGTGGTTCATGTCTGCTTATTTGGGATCGGGCGAGAACTACTACCACATCCTCATCACCACCTCTGCTCCCAACCCGGAGTAGAGGGGTTTTTAATCTTAGGATTTTGTAAATAGGAGCCTTTGCCATAGAGCTCGCTCATAGCGGAGTAAGTGGGCAATGCTCACATTTTGTAATTGCCTCTAGTAATATAAATATACCGCTTTTAGTCACTATATCGTAGTTTAGAATTTTGTGGTGCGACTTTTGTAGGATATGCATATAATCGTATGAAATTGCTTAAAGGCGAGAAAGCCATTAACCCGAGTAGGTAATGGAGTGCCATCTAACTTTCGGCGGGTTGAAAACACCGGGTTGCACAACTTGAATAATTTGATAAGGACCAAGCCATCCGAACTTTAACTTGCGGGAAAATTTTTGTAACGAGAATCATAAAGAAGAACCAAATCACCTTCTTGGAATGTTTTTTTGTCTTAAGTCGTTTGTCATGCAACGATTTACGCAGCTGTTGTCCATGAAGAACACGAATGTAAGCGTCTAGCCTAAGTTCATCAAAGCGTTCCAATTGATAAACCCGTTCCTTGAGTCAGCGGTGGATTATGTGTTGTAGCAAGTTGGAAGCGAAGTGGAAGAATATATTCAAAAGGCATGAGAGCTTCTTGTCCATAAACCAATTTGAAAGGAGTGTGGCGATAGCTATTTTTTGAAGCGGGTATTGTAAGCCCAAAGAAACGATAGGCAACTTATCTTGCCAATGCACGTGCGAGAAGCGTCACAAATTTTTCTTGAAACGATGATGAGCTTTGTTGGTGCTTTCGGCCAAGCCATTTCCTTGAGGATAGTAAGGTGTACTCTTAGGTGTTGGATGTGAAGATAGTCCGTCGGCTCCTTGATGGTATGATTGACAAAATGCACGCCCACGATCACTAACAAGTTCGGTGGGACAACCAAAGCAGCGTGATGATATGCGTGTAAGAACCTTAGCTGTCTTGGTAGCGGTGTTGTGCGGAAGTGCACAAGCTTCCGCCCATTTTGTAAAGCGTAATCCGTGATGACCGAATATAAGCGGACACGCGGGTGTGTGTGGCCGGTGGGTCCATGGGCCCCACAAAGTCCATTCCCCATTTCTTTGAAGGGAAGTGGCGTGGCGGCCAGGCATCAATAGAAGCGTCCGCGGGCGTGGGTTTTCCCTGCGGCGAGCGGGACATCACACATCGGCGTAAGCGTGGGCATCTTTAAAAAGCGTGGGCTAGAAATATCACGCGAAAAGAATTTTTTCGCGTGCGTGGCGTCACCACTAAAATGACCACCACCAAGCCCGTCGTGGGCTTGTCGAATAATATCGGGCACTTCATGAGGAAGGACACAACGACGGAGGACCATGTCTTTACCGCGTTTGTATAGATGGCCTGCAACCATAGTGTAGTCACGGACCTCGCGGAGAAACTGACGGCGGTGTGAACGAAGCTTTTCGGGAGAGAGCGTCGAATCTTCTGGAGGAAGAGCACCAGTGAGAAGATATTGCTGAAAGTTTTGAAACCAATGGGGCGTGGCCGTGACCAGGAACAATTGAGCGTCTGGAAAGGCGTCAGAAACACCCGTGGAGGGATCATCCGTGTGGATGCGTGAAAGATAATCAGGCACCAAATGAGACTTGCCTGCTTTATGAACAATTTCAAAAGGAGCAAATTCTTGCAGAAGAAGGACCCAACGAGCTATTCTACCCGTGGGCGTGGCTTTGTTGATCAAATAAAGAAGAGCTTGATGATCAACAAAGAACTTGATCTGACTTCCCAACAAATAATGACGGAAACGTTGGACACAGAAGACTAAGCCCAAAGCTTCTCGTTCTGTGGCAGAGTAATTGCGCTCAGCAGGATTGAGTTTCCCCCTGGCATAACGGATTGGCTTGTCCGTATGTTCATCATAGGCCTGAGAAAGAACAGCACCAATGGCAAATGCAGAGACATCAACATGAACGTGAAAGGGCTTGTCCCATTGAGAAGCAACAAGGACCGGGGCCTGGGTAAGTAACAGTTTCAACTTCTGAAAAGCAGCTTCCGCTTGGGAATTCCAAGCCCAAGTTGATTCATCACCCATGAGTTTATGAATGGGATCAGCGATAGCTGCAAGTCCAGGAATGAAGGTGGAATAGTAATTAACCTTACTCAGGAAAGAGCGTGTCTCCTTGATATTAGATGGTGCTTGAACCTTCAGTACACAACTGATTTTAGCGGGATCCGTGGTGATGCCTTCTTTACTGACCACATGACCCAACAAAACGCCTGAGGTGACGCAAAAAGTACACTTCTCAGGATTGAGACTTATGCCAGATTCATCACATTTTTGAAAAACAAGTTCCAATTTTTCCAAGTGATCATCCATGGAGCTGTAGGCTGAAAAATCATCTTGAAAGATCTGAAGAAAAGGTTTATCCTTCATAAAGTCTTGAAAGACGGAAAGCATGATGCGCTGAAAGGTTGAAGGAGAGTTTGATAGACCAAAGGGACCACCTTGTGTAGGCAAAAAGTGCCCCATGGGGTGGTGAAGGTAGTTTTGAGTTGATCTTCTTGCTTGATAGAAATTTGATTGTACCCAGAGAATCCGCCCATGAAAGAGTACATCTCATGACCAGCAACTTCTTCAAGAACCCGGGTCCGTGAAGGAAGCGAGAAAATGATCACGCCCGTAGCTTGATTGAGTTTTTTTCGTAGTCCACGCAAACGCGGATCTTACCATTGTGTTTAAGAGCAATGACGATGGGGCTCACCCACTCAGAGTGTTTGACCTCATAAATTAGACCAGCAGCTAAGAGTTTGTCAATTTCGGCCTTGACGCGGTCACGGTAATTTGGGTTGAGCCTCATGCTGTCGTTGCTCGATTGGGCGTGCATCAGTTTGGTAGGAATGGTGAGTTCCCCAACTCTTTTTGATACCTCAAGGTCTTTTGTAGCTCCAAGCAAAATATGTTTGAACTTCTTGAACAAATACACACAAGCGTGCTTTATAGGTGGAAGGAAGATTTGTAGCTAAGCGGACAGGTTGATTGTTACCAATGTCCACAATTTCCACCTCTGGAGTTTGAATATGAGGAACAAGCTCTGTGTCTTGAACCTGATGAGCAGGAGGTTGAAGCATGACAGGAGGAGCATCATTTTGAGTAGTGAAGAAAAAGGGATGCTGAGTGTCATCAAGCAAGGGTTGCTTCATGACAAAGATGAACATCAACGAGCCTCAAGAAGGGGCTGTCAGGAAAAATGATCAAGACGTTGAATGCGATTGCGAGAAGCCGTGCACGTCCAAGAGAGCAGCCACACGGCAGTCCCGATCCAAATATCATCTCCCCCAAGGATCAGCATACTCCGGGTAGGAGGAAAGACCCGTAGGTGGAGCTTGAACATGATAAATATTTTGTACTTCTTGATAGTCGATTAATGCGAGATTGAAGGTTCGCATTCTCAACAGAGATCAATTTGCCGTTTCGCATCTATTGTGGCATTGAGATGTCCATCCGTTATAACAAGTTGGTCCGTGGCCCAGTAATGAATACTCTTAGCCTGGCGGAGAAAAGGTCGTCCAACCAGCATTTCATAATCACCAGGATCTTCTTCAGCTTTTGAGATCACCAATGCTAATATGGAGAAGAGGAGTGACACCTTGAGGGCGTGTGATATGGCCATTTGCCAACTTGATGTCATAAGGGGCACGGTATAATTGTTTGATGCCCAATTGCTTCCTGAGTTTATCAGTAATAAGATTGACGGCACTACCTCCATCAATTTGGACATGATTGATGTGCTGATTGCCCACTGTGGCGTGCACCATGGGTGTGGAGGTTGCAACAGCTCCAACCAGAACCGTGGGAAGAGGTAACTGATCTTTGAGAGCCGGACAGAGTTTCAAAATGGTGGCCAGGCTCAAAGGAATCTTGATCCTGGCGAGTTCTTCCTGAAGTTCCAAAGGAACATGGGAAAAGGGGTCCGCAGGGTCCAGTGGAGCTGGAGACTGTGGTAAAGAAGCAGAGACTTCTTTGAGAAGCTCTACCTCAGTAGCAATATTTGGATACGGTTGAGAGCGTGGGCCGGTAGATGATGACGGCGCTGCCTGACGCTGCTGAGCTCTAGTCCGCAGCCTGCATGAGTTTCAGAATACTTTGTCTCACTTTAGGCATGACATGAGGCATGAGTTTGTCAAGATCAGGTGCGAAGTGAACTTTTTTATCATCTTCATGAGGGACTGTGTCCACAGCAAAAGCAGGTTGCGTGTCATGAGGAATGATGGTCAAAGGGCGTGAAGCCCGTGTGTGACATGTGACGAGACCAACCCAATTGGACTGCTGGACGGGAGGGTTCAGTGCCTGATAAATCTCCTCTTGGGCTTGTTGATCCATAGGATTGGAGGTAGATGCGGCCTGCTGAGGGCGCTGTTGTTGAGGTGGCCGAGGGGGCTTTCTCAAAACAGGACGAGGGCCCTGTTTACCATTGGCCACCCAGAGTTGATAAGCCGTGAGACGGACTGAAGCTGGTTGATTGGAACCTGGAAGCTGGACTTGAACTTGAGGAAGTTGAGGACACGCCGTGGTGGTGTGACCCCATTCATGACAATGATAACATTGAGCCTTTGAAGGATCAAAGGGAGGACGGTTGCCTTGTCCCCGTGGCTGGGGAGATTATTGCGTTTGTTGATACTGCTGAGGTTGTTGAGGTTGATATGGCTGAGGCAGATATGACTGTTGTTGTTGAGGCGTGGTCTGGACTTGAAAGACCATCTTTTGCCTGAAAGGGGTAGGATGAGAACGAGTGCATTCTTCGGTGGCATGATTGCACATATTGCACCTTTTACAGTGAGGAGGTCCATTTGAGGAGTTGCATTCATTGGCCAAGTGGCCTTGATGTTTGCAAATATGACACCAGATCTGTGAGCATTGAGGATTCGTTTGCTGAGGCTGGACAGCATTCTGTGGAACCATGACGGGGGGCATGAAAGGAAGTTCCGTGAGAGCAACACCTCGAGAAGAAACATTGACCGAGTGATTGACCAACTCAATGGCCTGCTCCAGAGACTTTGGGCGGTATTCTCGTCATGAGGCCGAATGGCGGAGGAAGGCCTGCGGTAAACCGGACGAATCCGGCTCTGCGTGGGGTACTCCCCCGTTTATGACGAAATGTGAAGACGATCCGCAAAGTCCCGAGCTGACTCAGTGGGCTCTTGCTGAAGGTCATTTAGTTGCTTGAGGAGTAACTGATCATCGTCCGTGGTGCCATAATGAGACAGAAAGGCAGTTTTCATTTCATGCCAACTTTGTTTCCAAAGACTTTGTTGGCCATTAACCACTGCGTGGGGCGCCTCTGGCGTGGTCGAAAAGATATGAAATTTGAGTTGTGGTCGCGCGCATGACCATTCAGAATGGCCAAGGCTTCAAATTCTTCCATGTGGGCTTGAGCACTCATCGATCCAGGTTTGCCTTTAGTGTTGCCAAAAGTGGGATAAGTCAGTTTCAAATTATGAGTGGGAGATGAAGGCGGGACTTGAGCATAGACAGGTGGATTGGATGGAGGATATGTAGAAGCATAGAGAGGTGGAACCGCCTGGGACTGAGAGCAAGGAGGTGGGACGGAAAAACCTGGTGGTCCATAAAAAGTAGCATCAGTTGGGGAAGGGCCTTGAGAGCCGCCCTCATTAGGCTTGAGATCGCTGGTTTGATAAACAGAAGAGCGTCTTTGAAAAGATGGAGAAGACTGAAATTGTGAACGGGGAGGGCCAAAGGACACTTGATGGTAGCCCATCCCAAAGGAGGGGAAGAAGGTTGTGATGGCCGGGGGTGTGGCCTCAAGGGATATGGATATAGGTGCTCTCAGGAGTCTGGAAATAGTGAGGCGTGGGCTTAACAGGTGTATGTTGTGGAGATTGAGGTTGTGAACAATGGCAACACACAGGGGGAGACCCTGGTCGAGAATGAGCACGAGGGGTAGGAGGTGCCGACTGAGCTCTGGAGCGGACACGACCTCCCTCAATGTCATAAGCAGTATCATACATATCCCGAACAGTTCAAGGCGTCTTTGATGGCGCCCAAATGAGCCGCCATTTGGCAAAGAAGTTCTTCAAGAGTGAAACCCTCGAAATGACATGATGGAAAGAAAAGAAAGATCAGACCCGGCAGGCATGGTGTTTGGGGTCAGGTTGGAACTCTCGTAAAGACAGCCCTCTGTGAGGACCCTTGGATCTAACAGGAGAATCCGGGAGCTATGTCACGCGGGATTTGCAAAAAGAACAAGAAAAAGAGAACAGAAAGCAAAGAGAACAATGAGATCACGATAATGAGAATAACTTCCTTGATGTCAATGAAGACACATGAGCTCTCACAATCGAGAGAAAATTGAAATGAGACAAGACTCAAAAACTCATCTAAAAACTAGAGCGCTAGCTCTACTCATATATATAGTACAATGGCCTTTGGCCCAATATAGACACTCTGACTGATTTCGGTGCCGACTCCTGGAAGGAGGCCTGATTTGCAGGAATGCTGGCGGTGCCTCTTGAAGTGCCTGAAATCACGCTGACGCTGATGCGGGCGGTGACGGGCCGTCACTTGTCTGAGCGCCTCCTCTTGACACCAAGCGTGGTCTTTGACTGTGTGGTCTGCTTGGTCTTCTGTTGGGCCTTTGACGACTGACCTGTGCCTGACTGTGGATCCTTGGCCTTGACTTGGTCCGTCGTATGCATGAATAGTCCTGTACCAACACATACAGGACTAACAATCCTTGCTTAACTCGAGCATTGCTTTCTTTTCTAAGTGCCTTCCATCGAGAAGGACAACGACAAACAACAATTACATTGGGTGGACAGTTTAGTTCCTTTGGCATGGATAACGAGACGGATATCCAATAACGAGCTCTTCTAGGGATATTGGAATTTGAAAAACATCTATAAATCTGTAATTAGATATGAAAGTGGATTTGAAAGAGTATAATATCTCCAAAGCATTGCACGTTAATGTGGCAGATTGTGCATAGATCTTTTGGGACGAACACGATGGTGAAATTCAGGCATGATGTAAGTTCGGACTGCCCAATTTGTGGGAGAGGTGAAAAACTTTAGAACATTGTTTTAAACACTATCCAATTGATCTGGGACCATTCCTATTAGCCTTTATTCACCATTCCTTGTGTAGAGGTAGAATGTCGTCATGAATAAGCAAATTATAACATCTAGGAACGAAGCAACCCTCCCTGAGAAATTGATTCATCAACCAGAAATGTCCCTAACGAGGCCATGCCACTTGCGGAATAGACCCCATATTCTTTTTGTCATGCTGCTACAATGAAAACTTACCTCTGGATAACTAGTATATTAATGACCAATAAAATACCTAAAAAGGTAGCCAACACTGAGTACTGCAGAACTTTGTAATGTCTCAATAAGTATTAAGATTAATAAATAATGGTATTCTTTTTAGTCTCTAGTAGATTTCTTTTTCACTTAACATTGGATCTTAACATGTCTTGAACTTTTATTGATTTTGATGAAAACGAAAAAAAAAGACTAGTTTCTAGAGTATGTACTATAGGTACCTTGGCAAGTTCCGAAATTGGACACTCCTACATGCTTTTACTCCCGTGGACATAAAAATTCATCTATCCATCTATCCATCCATCCATCCATCCATCCATCCATCCATCCATCCATCTATCTATCTATCTAAACTCCGGCCATGAGATTAAACATCCTGATTGGTATCAGCTTCCAATGGTCACAACCCATCCTTGTTGCAATCTTCTTTGAAGCCTTACATCAACCACAGACAGTAATGGTCCATCCACATGATAGGGAGCCACTATATAGACATTAAAACTGAGTCGCATGCTTCTGGATTAAAATGCAAAATGTAATTAATTGTCTGCCATGCTTTAAGAAAGCCTTTTCACTATATTGCTTAAACCCATAAGACAATGCCCAAAGTGATCCTGTTCTAATAGATAGCTTACCACTAAGTACATAGAATAGTACTGATGGTGAAGTTATAAACCTGAAGAGTTAATATTGTCATTCAATATGTGCCACATAAACTTGTAAAGCAACAATTTATAATGAAGTTGTATGTCTATCATTCTTAGTCCATCGTGAGATCTAGACCTCGTACACTTCTACCAAGCTATCTTGACATCTATATATATATCACATTTTCTCTCCATACAAAATTCCGGACCATATTGGATACTTCCTCTATCTTTTCATGAGGTGCCAAAATAATTGAAGCTGCATAAACGTGTTTGTTGTAGAGTACAGATTTAGCCATAGTAATCCTTCCCGCCATTCCTGCAGACCTCATTGCACCTCTCTGCAAACCAAGCCAGCCTTCTAGACTGCCTCTCTCTCATCTTACTATATACTCTAAATTAGTGGAGTAGGTTAGAAAGATACCATCATAGCACAATGTACATCTTTTGGGAACCAATCAACCTTATATACAAGAACGTTGACAAACATTGCCTATACCTAGGCAAAAATTATCTTAGATCACTATTATTTGACCAACGTTAGATTCTCTAGCTAAAAGATACTTCTATCTCATAGGGGATCATGTAGCGCCTTGAGACGCCCCTAGAAGGCTTCATAACTTGCATGTTGATAGTGACTTTCACAAAAGAATGACTAAATCTACAAAGTTCCTTCGTGTTTTTATACTAAATCATGTATAACCTGCTATTTTTGCAGTTATAACATGACAATACCCTATTTTCTATCTACTATATACAACATTTCAGTAGTTGATGATATTTTTTTTCAAAATTGAGATGTTTGTTCCCTAAAAGATTGCATCCCATATCTGTTTACCCCTAATGGGATATCAAGTAATTCGGATGAGGTATCTGCTGGCATGAGTTTGCAGAGAAAACAAATCAATTATGAAGGTGATTGCTCATCGAATGGCCATAAGGCCGCACATTTGTTCCAGTTCAGCATGCAACTAGCTGCACATGAGAACGTGTCCAATGACTCACTTCGCATTGCAGAGATCGTTGCCTGTTAAGAGAAACTAGTAAAAAGGTGTGCCAGAGGCTATAGAAAATAAAGGTGCAGGGAAATTACGGCAAAGTACATTCAATACTTTTAAATTAAAATCCCCTTTGGTTTGGGTGCATATTCACACGAGGGGTGACGTAGGGCAGCGAGAGACCCTTTTGTACTACCTAAAAGCATATAATACATGTACAAAATTAACATTATTTAGTACATTGCCTCAAACCTTATAGTATTTTGCAAACCTCGTTATACAATATACCAAAACTTGTACAAGCATACCCCACAAATGAGGATCGCTATTTACGATCTAGCATGCACGATGCACTTTTCATGACAGCTAGAAGAGCATTCTATCAAAGATTATTTTGTAGGAGAAATGGAGGGAAATGAATGTCACACTCAGAAATAAATAAAGTATAATTCCATTCCTCTATGAATAACATTATTACAGCAGATTGTAACCTGTAATCCAAATACAAAACTTGTCAAAGGTGCAAGTTTTACTTTTCAAGGCTACAAACATCATTTTAGAAAAAGTCAAAGTGCCATGCAGGAAACTTTTGATGTCTCATAACGTTGGCAAATGTTTTTTATAAATTCTTTTGCTGGGAAAAATGTTTTAATAAAAAATAGGGGATTTCTGTGCGTTGTTTTCTTCCCCAAACCATTATATACAATATCAGGCAGCAACCTTTTTTTTAAGGACAAAGCACTCTGTTGCATCTAGGTCGAGTGATGGCGCAGGATGTACGAAAGCTTCGGATGAACAGCTTCCCTCGGTAAGAAAATTTGTGCCTCCATCCTTGAAGCTTGATGCGATACCTCCATCTCTGAAGCTTGAATTCGTGGAGATAATTTGGAAACTAATTGAGGGATTCTAATGCAGCAGCCATAGACAAAAGAAATTCAAGTAAATGAAGAGAAGATCTTATCATCCCAATTGCCAATGCTTGTCTTTATTTCCACATTATCATCCCACTGGCCTTGCAGCCTTCATCGCGTACTCTCTGGAACAAACTACCGATAGATTTTCAAATCCGATAGATTTTCTCAAGTTGGAGCTTCATATTTTTGCGACTGCACCAGAGTTCTCTTGTTTCTTGGGAGCAAACTAGTTTCCATATCCGAATACAAAAGCCAAATCGGTGGCTTATCCGGCCAGACCTTGGTTCTAGGAGGCCAGGCCAGGCCAGGCCAACATGTTTATTTCTTACTTGCAAGGCTTTTCTTATTAGATTTGTGTATGGGATATTTCAAGTCGAATCCAAGTTTTTGTTTTTGCATTTTTAGTTACCGCCAGATACTTGTATTTCGAGTAGACCATTTCTAACAGGGTTATTGTGGTGCAAGTCGAATAGCCCCTATGACCATTTTAGGCTTTTCCCTTTTTGGGTCTCTTTCCTACAGAACCGTTCAAAGAGTATTTGTAGATGACAGTTGTTTGTGTTACATTTATCTCTTTCCACATTGCTTGTTTGTCTGTGTTTTCCCTCCATATGCAAACTCCACTTTGTTGCACCTATGCATCATAGCCATCGCCAAGGTTAAAAGCAATAAAACACATCTTTTGGTAGTCCGCTATAGCCGCCCTCATGCTAAATTGATTTGCTGGATTTTTATTTTTATTTTTTTACTGTCTTATGTTTTGGTTGTGTTATGTTGCTAGTTCTCACTGATTGTCTAGTATCATCATTACTGCAAAGGTTTTTCCCTTGAAAACCTTTCGAGGCAGGGGTTTTTTAATCCTAGTAGTAATGATTGTACTAGCCCATTGTATGGGTCCCATGACCTATTGGTCTCCGTGGACGTTTAAAAAATCTATTCTATTCTATTCTATTCTATTTTTGTTTTTTCTTTTTTTATTGATGTCTCATATAATGCAGAATGGATATGTGCAATTATTTCAAATAGGATTACTAAGGTAATAAACATGAAGAGAAACAAAGCATACCTGCTAAGGGTGATAACATGATAGTGGCAGATCCTGGGGTTGGCTATGATATATAAAAGTTTTTGCTAACTGCAAACCAAAAGTAGGTCAATAATACATCCTCATATATCCCGTTGAAAACTTTGCAATAAACAAAATCAAGAAATTCATGCAGCACCCATTATTTTTGTTGCAAAGGAAATAACCTATTCATTGGAATACTAAAGAAATCGATCTATATCTCGTGCTAGAAAGGACCTACTATACTGCAAGGCCAATCAGTAAAAAATGAAAGAAATCTAGAAGAATGACCTCTTGGCCATCTTTACATGGTTACTTTATAATGTTGTTCATGTAAATTGGAGAAGCCTTCTCAACAGTGGAATGAATTGGGATGTTCAAGCACGGTGCTAATCCTCATTAGGACAAATTATTGTTGAAGGAAAGGGAGACTATACAAAGGAATATATTTAGGCTTATGCAACAGATATTGATTCCAATTGATGCAGAAATAATGTTATAACTTTTATCCCAATTATCAAATCCTATTCATCCAAGTATCAATAAGGGCAATATATATACTTCCAATTTTCTCTAGATGCTCCCATTCTTCAAATTTAGCAAGTCATGAAGAGATTATCGATTTAAAAGGTAGACTCTTTGTGATATTTAAACAATAGATTGCAGTGGGAACTACAATGATAATTTAAGACTGCAAATAGCTTGAGATAGTCTTTAGAAGCAATCATAAATTCACAAACTCAAGAAATCACAAACTCACAAATTTATAAACTTGGTTAAAATTTTTGTTTAAATTTGCTTGTGTGGTGCTCGGTAAGGTGGTAGGGTTTGTGGTGTCGAGAAAAAAATATTAAAAAATGGAATGTGGGGCGCGTCGTTGAAGGGGGGAATCCCACCCTGGGTCCGCAAAAAGGGACAATAGGACAGATCTTGGAAAAAGGTAATAGGAATGAGTTGACAGTTGGTACAGTACCGAAGGGAACAGAGAGGGCAGACATTGAAAGGACAGAAATTGAAAGGGCATTTTTTGGACTGTTATGCAAGCTGAGTCGGAAAGGGAAGGATCGGTTAAACAGATTGCCGAGGTGTCGATAAAGATTGAGAACGGACAAGGGGTCGATAGCGCCACCTTTGGAGATTTCCTCACTTGGCTGCCCAAAGATGGTGAACCTACGATTAGGAACGGAGGGGGGCATGACGAGAGACAACGAGGAGTGATTCAGCCCATCTTGGACTATGGAAATCAACTCCAGGAGGTAGTCAGGCAAGAGTTGAAGGACAAACATGCTCCAGTCTGTGTGGGTAAGCTCAAAAATCCTGCTGTTGAAAATAAACTAAAATATCTTTCTTCTCTGGGTCTTATTGGCTGTGTTCGTCATGAGGGAGTGCGACTACAGTCTCTAAAGGTTGAGCTGGAAAAAGAAAAGGGTATTGCTATAAGAAACATCTATTGGATGGAATTTCCCTTTTTCATTGCTGAATGTGAGAACTCCCAGACAACTACTCTGCTCCTGAAAAGGGGGACAATCACCAAAGCAAATACCCAACTGTTTTTTCAAAAATGGTATCTTGGGTTTGACCCACAGAGTCTAAATGAGTTTTTCCATCCAGCTTGGACTTCCTTGCAGGGGTTGAATCCCATGTATTGGAATGAACAATCTCTTTTATCCCTCTTTAAAGACACGGGAAACTATATTGCCCTGGAAGTCTCCCCTGATAGAGCCCCAAGAGTTTGGGCTCAAATCGACCTCCTCAAGCCGATTCCTTGTAGTATCCAATACATTGACTATTTTGGGAACCCAAAAACTCTGAATTTGGCATGGAATGGCCTCCCACAGCCCTGTGGAATCTGTGGTATTAGGCTCCATGGTGGAGGAATTTGCAGGGGAGCTCGGGAAATAAAGACAGCCCATCATGTGGAACTCAAAAAAGAGGATGAATGGATCACCCCCAGGAAAGGTAAAACTCCTAACAGGTCTGCCCAAACATTTAAGAAGAATAAAAATGGCAGTGCAAAGAGAAAAGCAAAGAAATTAAAGGAGAGACAGATAAAAGAGGAAGATCAAAGGAAACAGAAGGAACAGAAATCAGAATGGAGGAAGAAGGTAAGGTTCAATGAAGCAAATACACCAAGGTTCTCAGATAATGCTAAAGGAAAAGCCATCATTGACCCCGATGCCCCGGTGGTGACTCCAGCCCATGAACACAGAGCTATGGTTCTCACCGAGGAGCCCTCATCCCCCCTATAAACGACTACTCAGAATCGGATGATTCTGGGGGCAAATTCCTTGAACAAGGGGAGCCCTCCCTTAAAGCTTCTCCTCCTCCTGTTATTAACCTGTTCAAAGACACAGATCAGCCTCCCAAGGGCCATGATCAGGAGCCTCAAGAACTATCTGAGGAACTACAAGAGGCAGGCCACCTTCAACAGGGGAGTGGATCCGGCCCACAGAGATTCTCCCTCTTGATTTAATTATTCAAAATTCCCCCGCTTGCTTGAATTGGGAGTCCTCCCCCCACAGCATTGGGGGAGTATGGAAGACAAGGAGAATGAGGTAGAGAATGAGGTAGTTCCCTCCTCTCTAGAATTCGAAGTGGAGCTCCCCTCATGGAAAGTTTTGGGATGATGGGGATGATGGGGGTAGCACTGAGGATGAGTCTGAGGCTGCTGTAGGAGTCGAGACTTTCTTCACACCTCAAACAACTAAAAAAACTAGGCAGAGGAAGGTCTATACTCCCAATCCCATATGGGCCAATCACTAGATCCAAAAAACCATGAAGATAGTGACCTGGAACCTTAGAGGAATCAAAGGCCCCAGAAAACGCAAACGTGCAATTATAGCCATGAAGGAGATGAGGGCTGACATCATTCTAGTCCAGGGAGACAGGCTGCCAAGCTTTGAAGCTTCAAACCTTGGGAATTGGATCATGCCAAATGGAAATTCTATTTGGTCCCCTGCAGATGGGACCAAGGGAGGGATTTGCACTATTTGGAACTCTTTTCCTTATATTGGATCCTACCAGGACCAGACTGGTAGATGGCAGGTTGTCTTTTTGAGAATTGAAGGAGAAGTGGTTGGTATCATAAATGTGTATGCATCCACCGATCCGGGGAGAGGGAGAGGCAATGGATGGAGATGGCTGATTGGATCAACTCCCAAAATGCTGATTGTTGGATCTTGAGTGGGGATTTCAACAACACACCCCAATGGGACCAGAAATTAGGAAAGAAGCTGAATATGACAAGAAATGAAAGAACTCAATGGGATAGATTGGTCTCACAATTTGTCTATCATGCACCATCCTCGGCCAATGTGTATTCATGGAGCAATAAGAGGGCGTGTAATGACAGTGGTCTTCGCCTCGGATAGATTTTACACAAAGGACTCCTCGTCCCAAATAATCATCAAAAGTGACCACAAGAATTCCATTTCGGATCATTTTCCCCAAAGTTTGGAGTATGGAAGTTCTCTCAAAGGGGGTCCAATTCTCCCTTTAAACCCAATACCGGTCTGTCAAATAATGAAAGATTTTGCCATGACTTTCGGAATACTACAAATCCTTGCAATCCCCGCAAAGAAAGTGGTTCCATGAATGGTTTTGTTGTCGAATGAGGCAAATCAAGAAGTGGCTAAAGACTTGGGGTAAAAACTGAATGAACAATTAAAAAGGAGAAAAGGAGGTGTACCTTCAAGTCAAGGAAATCAGGCAAAAGATTTTTGAAGACCCCCACAATGTAGTAATCAAAAAGAGAGGAAGGAATTCTTGAAAGAAAAGTAAAGAATATAGAGGAATCAGAGGCCAGAGGCTTGATTATTAGGAGCAAATGTGTGAATATCAACTGTATGGATAGATGCAGCTCCAAATTGTTCTTCAAAACTGCCAAAGGGAGAATGATGAACAATGGTATCATCTCGATCTCAGATGGAGGTCAAATCATTTCAGGGCAAGAAAGCTTAATGGATTTCTTTCATGAGAAGTATAAGAATATGTTTGCTCATGGAGAGGTGGATGAAAAAAAAACCGTGTTTTTTTTTTTGATAAGTTGGGACCAGCTGACAGGGTATTGGATGACACTCATCTCCTTGAGTGCCCTACAGACAGGGAGATTAAGAAGGTCCTTAAAGAGATGGCAAGTGGGAAAAGCCCTGGCCCTGATGGTATCCCTCCCGAATTTTTTGTCACCTTTTGGGATATCTTAAAACAGGATGTCACCACATTCATTCAGGGGGCCTGGTCTGCTCCAAAACTTCACCCTGCAATAAATGCTGGACTAATTGCCCTCATACCTAAGGTAGATGCTCCAGCCTCTTTCTCTGATTGGAGGCCAATCTCCCTCACAAACTCCACCTACAAGATCCTGGCCAAGATTCTGGCAAATAGAATGAAGGATACCTTGCAAAAAATCATCAATCCAGTCCAATCTGCATTTCTTCCAGGAAGAAGTATTTTAGACAACTTTGTTGGAGCCCATGAAGGATTGCACTGGAATCTTTTCTCCAAACAGAATTGCATGCTGGTAAAGCTGGACTTCAGACGAGCTTATGACACCATCCATTGGAGATTCTTATATAAAGCTATGGCACAGCTTGGCTTTTCTGATAAAGTTATCAGTAGAGTGCATAGTTTGAATGTGGCTAGCTGCTCTGCAGTTTTAGTGAATGGCACCCCTTCAAAGTTTTTTGAATGTAAAAAAGGGGTTAGACAAGGGTGCCCCTTGGCCCCCTATATGTTTCTGATAGTTGCTGAAATGGTCACAAGGGCCACTCTGTCTCTCCTAGCTGCCAAGGAAATAAAATGTCTTCAACTGCCACAGGATTTGGGAGTTTTCTCTATAATGCAGTATGCAGATGATACTTTTACCTTTCTTCAAAATGATGGTTCCAGTTTGCCAAAGTTTTTGGAGATGCTAAATCTTTTTGGGGGTGCATCAGGAGTCCATTTGAATAAAAGTAAAAGCACAATTATCCTGCAATCTGAGGAAGACGAGATCCATGGAATAAAGGTCACAGGTCACAAAACTGCCATCAAATTACTTGGCTTACCTTTGGCAGTTAATATGAATCTGGCAGGGTTATGGGATCCCATAGTCAATAGGATGAGGAAAAAAATACAAATGTATCCTAAATCCCTTTCCCTTGCAGGAAGAGTCGAGATTGTTAATAGTGTGATTGCAAGTACACACATTTTTTTCTCTTCAGCCATCATTGCTGATAAATCCTCCTATAGGAAGCTAGAATCAGCCATGAGGGATTATATCTGGCAAGGTGCCAGAATGGTCTCCTGGAGTAATCTGACTCTGCCTAGGAAAGAAGGAGGTCTGGGTTGCAAAGACCTTTTTGTCCAAGCACAAGCCCTGGCAGCAAAGCTAGTCTGGAGATCTTTAATGTCTACTGCCCCCTCTCCAGCCTTGAAATTGGTAAAGTACTGGCTGGGGGTTACATCTCTAGAAGGGTCTCCTTCACTCCCTCATCATCTTCCTGACTCAGCTTTCTTTCAACTTAAAGCTGCCCCAGGCACATCCAAAATTTTGAGAAGAATTCTCTCTGCATGGAACCAAGCATCTCCCTGCTTCAGAGCTCGGCCTTTGACTTCTGTTAGTAATGATTTTAGTTTCTTCTGGCATCAGGACCTGACCGAGGAAGAGGAGGGATGTTTAGCCCTTAAACATCCTCTTAAGTATAAGGAATGGTGCTATGCAGATCTGCATACCATTGGTTCCATGAAAAATGGTGACAAATGGAAAGATTGGGGAGACCTCACCTCAATCCTGCCTGACACGGATACAAACAGAAACATCTATGCCATTCTAACCCGAAGCCCAGTTGGACAAGCAAATGAAGCTCAGAATTGGACCTGTGGTGGGCGTCCATATAAGGTTTCTAAAATTTATAGTATGCTTTTGGACAGGTCTCAATTAAAAGTGAGCAGAGCTTGGAATTGCCAACATGATCTTGCTATTGAAATCATAAGACAGGGGTGGAAACTTCAATGTGCTAGCAAAATCGGGCTCTTCAGATGGTTACTGCTGAACAAAAGTTTAAAAACAAATGGTTTCAGAGCCCAATTCAACAATCAAATCTCCGATTTATGTCCAATGGGGTCAGCTCCACGTAAACAAGTTCACACGCCTTCCTCTCGTCCTTGGCTTTCTCTTTTTTGCGAAGAAGTCAACCTCCTCGGTGCAACATACTCCTATTGATGAGGCTTCCTTGCTACAATACTTAAATCAGAATTCCCCTTTCAAAGGAACCATTCGGATCCTTTCTTGTTGGGCCATATGGAAACATAGAAATGAAGTTGCTATCTCTGGATCGGCCCCAAGTCTGAATAAACTCAAAGCTTCCTTTCAGGTCCTCCTAGCTGAAGCTGCCATGGCTCATAAGGCAAAGCAGGGCTTGAATTATAACAGACGCTGGGATTCCTTAGGAAACTTCAATGGTTTCTTTCAGTTTTTCACTTTGCTCTTTAATGATGTGGATTCTTTGTTTGACAGAGCTTCACGAGGAGGCACCATGAGGGAGGACGTGTTCGCGAGGTTGATCCCCGCATCGTTCCTCTCTCGCCTTTGGAAACCATTGATGCACTTTTCTCGCTTAAAATCGAGGTTATCGGTACATTACCTTTACCCGGCCACGAATGATGAAGATCTTCGAGGTTCATCCCTGAGATTAAACCTTACTTCCAAGCAAAGCTGAAAATTCATGAAGATGCTCGTGATGCTTGGGTTATGTATCTCCGGATTCAACGTGGTTATGGGCGAATGAACTTGACGACTGATGTTTGTCCATACAGAGCGTGCCTTTGCTATAATCAATCTCGAAGGGTCCCCGATATTCGGTAAAATGTTGACCCGACTTTACTGGTGAAGTTCTCTATGCTTTGAACTATTTTTAAAAGTGCCTTTTCCTTTGTTTTGAGCGGGTATCCTTCCCCTAAAAAAGGTTTGTGGTGGTCCTCTAGCCATCACCATTTTTCCATTGCAAGGTTGATCCCTACAATGGTTTTTTTGTATGTATGATCATGTAATTTTCTCATATACTAATACAATCTCTGCCGTTTCTTCAAAAAAAAAAAAAAAAAAAAACTTAAGAACCAATCATACAATCTGCCGAAGAGGTCGGCTCTCCTTGTTGCATCAAAAACTCCAATCCACAATTAGATCAAAAGTGCGGGTGGTCTCCACATTTGTAAGAAAGTAGAGCTCATTACTTCGAAACCTTTTTTTTTTTTTGGAAGGATAAAATTAATTAATTAATAAGAATCAAAGTACATGAAGAGCGACATAGGGGTACACTTGCCCAAGTAATCATGCTCGGATGACAGCCCGCACACTGCAAAAACATAACCTACATCAATTCTCACGAAATGAATATGTCGTGACTGTCCATAATGAAGAGCGTCCTTTTCTAAATAGCAGCCTTAAACTTATCTTTCCAAGTGGAAGCTTGGTAGGAAAGGTACAGCTTGTACCTCAATCGAGGGATGAGTGCATAGGATGCAACTCTTCGTTCCTGAAAACCTTCATGCGCCGCCTCTCATATGAGCCATAATATCTATCATAATAACATGGGTTTTCTTTTGGATTTTTTGTATGCTTTTTATTAAGGTTTTCCTATGATTTGAAACGTGGATGTACTAAATAGTATTTCTAAAGTGCATCCCTTTCCTAGCCATTGATTTTAAAGAAGAGGGAAAATCGTATGGTTTTAATTAATGGCAGTTCCTATTTTTGTAACCCATGTTTCTTGCATGCAGGCCCAAATATCTAGCATAATATATACTTTAGGGCTAAAGGCGTGGCTTGGAGGAGTTGAGGGTGCAAAATCGGTACTAGGTAGCAGAAATCACCGTCCGGACGCCACTTACAAGTGCTTAAAATCGGCGTGTTTTAAACACGACGTGCGTGATTGATCAATTGACATGTAGGGTGCTGGCCAAATGAAATGGCAGAGAAATCATGAGCTTGTTTGGTGCCGAAACATGAATGCGTGCAGAGTTCAGCCATATTAAGTGGATGGCGGGCTAACCCATCTTGAATTCAAGCAAAATGGAGGGACTAATTGTTTCCAAGAATTGCCTGAACCAAAATTCAACAATTTGCCCTCACCAACTTTGCAATACACAGAAATCTGGGATAGATGAAACCCAATTCCTCTCCCCGTTCAATTTACAGAGCCATTGATGCAGCAAGGAAGAGAGATCAGAGGCAGAGATTATATGCAAAGAAGGTAGCAATGAAGAAGAATTCCCCTTCTAAAGATTCGCCTTCAAAGAAGAATAAGAAATTGAGACTGAGTGACCGCAGAATAAGAGAAATTTCAGGAGAAATTTATGAAGTATTCAACCAAATTAGTACAAATGTTGATGACAATGACAAAGGCCGTATCCTTGACAATCTTCTTTGGAGGGCAAGGGATTTACCAATTGCTTCTATAAAGAAATCTAAGCAGGTTACTATGGCCGAGCAAATGGTGAAGAATTTGAGGGAAACAATGCAAGAACACAAGTTTGAGAGGAATCATGACATGCTTCTCGCAAGGAAGTCCACCCACGATAATGGCGGCCGGTACAAATGGTGTCAAGCCATTGAATCAAGCGTAAGTGGCCAGATTGCTCAAAGATCCCGGAAAAACAATTTCAAATGCTTTTCAAAGAAGGGTGCAAGCTAACAAAGGGGAAGGACCTTGGTCAATGTTCGGGAGGAGGAAGCAGATGGATAGCATGTTAGATTACAATAGAGAAGTCATTATCAAGTTCGGACAGAAAATACAAGAGTTTCTCCATACAAGAAAGACGCGAGGAGGTATGTATCGAGACGGGAATAAAGATGGAACATCCATTCACCTTCTTGAAGTCAACCAAGTAAGTATTCATCCTATATTGTAGGGTTCATTATATGTAGCATTTATTTGGCATTCACACGATTTCCTGCGGTTGCAATTCTACCTCGTGGTTTAGAGAGGAGAATCCTCATATCAAAAATTGCATTGCTGCACTTTTGAGAGGTTGAAACCGAGTTTTGTAAGGAGGATGCGTGAGAGGCATACATGCTTGTTGCATCTACCACTTGAAATTTGAATACATCATCGCGGGGATTGAACGGCCCCTGAAAATCGGGTGGAGTTCATGATAATTGCAACCCCACTGTGAGATTTGTGGCCCTGGCCCGAATGTGCAGCCAAGGAGCATACAATCAAGTGCACCAAAGGATTTATGGAGACAAGTGGTTGCAAACAAAGGTGATGATGAGGAGTGGTTTGATCATAACTGCTTGATGTTGGCGTGTAAAAAATGTGGGTTGGATAGAATTAGAAAATGTCCACGGGAAATGGATGGCACGGGTTCATCACTAGTTACTTGGAAGACATTTGAAAAGCAACCTGTGGACCAGGACAGAGAATTCATGGATCCAAGAAAGGCTTTGAGGTACAAACCTGTCTTGAGATTAGTCAGAAAGGAGAAAAGTCCCAAAGGGTTTCAAGAGGATGTGAAGAAGGTAATATCAGATTTTGTTCCACACAATTACATAGCACATTGGCAGGCCAATCAGTTTAAACAGTGTGTGTCATCATTTCCAGAAGATACAATTGTATCTGTTATTGACTTTGCAGAAAATTACAAACATCAAGATCCGAATGAGCCCCGATCAATGCCGCATACGCACTAAGTTTCTATACTTGTTCACATAATATATAGACATGACAAAAATGTTGATATTCCTGTTCTCTCTTGTCGCGGCATTTAAGAAGACCGTCCAAAGAAGAAAAAAAAAAGAACGAAGATTGGAGCGGTCGAGGAATAGACTTAACAATGGTAGGAAGATCATAAAAGAGACTCACTTTTACATTTCTGATGATAAAGTGCATGACTCATTATTTGTGGAACACTGCCTACAAAAGCATGTTGCATGGCTTAAGGAACAGGAAATAGAGTATGAGAAGCATTGGGTTTGGAGTGATGGCTGCTCATCACAATTCAAGTCAGGAAAACCTTTTTTTTTCTTAGGCGGTACTTCACAATGAATGACAAGGAAATAGTGTGGAACTACTTTGCCAACGCTCATGGTAAAGGTGAACATGATGGTGCGAAGTGTCTTTGTTATCAAAAGGTCACGCTAAGTAAGGAACAACTCAAACCCAATGGTGTGCAACCGAGGCATGCTAAAGATATTGTAAAATTTACGTGTACATATTTCAGCGATCCTACCAGTTGATGAAACGATGAGATCAAAAGATATTTTGGGAAATTGAACCTCTTTGTTGTGGCAAACATGGAAGAATATGAAATTGAAACACTTAAAAGGCACAAAGAAGATTCAATTAGACGGACTGTCAACAGGGAGTAGACCAAACAGGCTTGCTCATAGATGCACATCATGTTTACGCTTGTTTTGCATGGATCATAATTGGGACTCCCCGCATCAATACAGTAGATTTGGAAAGTGGGAGGTAAGTGACTTAAAACCGGGAGTTGAGAAGAAAAAGGAGACTCTTGAACAAGCCAATGAATGGATCAGTAATTTGGTAGAGGTAGGTGACAATTTTGCAGTGAATGCGGAGGTAGACAATTCAGAGGGTGTGGACTTCTACATCCTCAAGTGCACAGAACCCAAATGCACACTTGAAGATTCATACAAAGATGGATGGGGGCAAAAATTTGGAGTGCATGAGGTTATCTTAAGTGGATTGTATTATCAATTCTTGGGTAATTTCAAGTACATGTTGCTCACTAAGCAACCCAAGCCTCCGTGTGCAGCCATGTGGTAAGATATCCTAAAATTGATATGGAAAAATAGAAGGCACGACATGTGCATGTACTTCACAGAGACCCATGAAAAAATTATGGCCAGTCTCCCAATAACATTGTAATTCTTTGACACTTAACCAAATTGATGTTATTCTTTTCAAGTGATTTGTTGTTCCAGCACCTAAGCACGTAAGCACACATTTTTATATATATTAATAATAGTGAGGATGCACAAGGGTGGTGTGCATGGACACGTACTTCGAAATGAAGATTGAATTGTTGTTTATAAGAATGTAGATTTGTGACATTGGAATAAGATTCAATTATTTATTTTAGTACCATCACTATCCCAACATTCTTGGCAAAATTATATTGTCAAGGCATTTCCTCGATGTGACATGTGTCAATTCCGAAATATTTAAGCCTGGTTCACTTAATTAATTGTTCGGGCGTGTGGGGTTTTTTTGTGACCTAAGCCACGGGATTTTAAGCGGTCGAGCTAAGTAAGCTCTTCTCACAAGCTCACGCTCTGCCCATTTCCGCCCGCATTCCTTCCCAATTCCTCGCACTCCGCCCAATCCATTTCCCAATTCCTCCCAGGCATGAAGCGAGCTCGGGCGAGGGAGCCTGGGAGGTCACCTCCAAGAGGCGCTTACTAAGCGTCGAAGAGGTGTTCCCTCCACTCTTCCCCACCTTTGCACAAGTACTTGCCTCCTCTCTCCTGCCCACTCCCATCCTCTCAATTTGAAGAGGGATTCTTCGATTCGATTCCGATTCTTCCGATTCCTATGAGGAATCGAGAAAATGAGAATCGGAAATGAATTCAGCAGAATATGTCAATTCTTTGCTACAAGGATGGATAGGCGATTCAAGAAGAAGACTAATCCGATAAAAGAAGAAGTCCGCAAGAAGAAGAAGAGGAAGACGAAATTGAAGACAAACGGCCGACTTGGAGGAGTTCGTATGGTCTTGAAGGTATGCATGTTTCATTTGTTTTCTGTAATCAACTTTTCATTTTCATTTGTTTTAATTTTTCATTTTCATTTGTTGCGAATCGCGGATGCAAATGAAGATGAAGATGCAGATGAAGAATGAAGATCACGGATCTGCGATGAAGATGAAGAAGACACCCCATGAAGAAGACACTCGAAGACACCCCCTTGAAGACACCCCTTGAAGAAGACACCCCCTGCCCTGAAGAAGACACTGGCCTGAGGGCCGAATTTTTTTGTAAAAAAATTTGTTTATAACATGTGTACACTGGCCTGAGGGCCCTTTTTTTATAAAAAATCTTGTTTCTATCAAACTTTTTTTGTTGTCTCTATCAAAGTTTTTTGTTTCTCTATCAAATGTTATTTTTGTCTATCTATCAAATTTATGAAGTTCGAATTCCTGTACAGTCCATTCAGATTCTGCTTGAATGTAACAGTGCTCTAGCTCTTTAATTAGTTTCAAACACTAAGCATTTTAATCAGTTTCAGCAGTGCCAGTGAGTAAGCACTGGAACACACGAGCACTTATGCAATAAACAGGCACTGCACCTTAACTGCATGACAGTAAGCACATGATGACATTAACACTTCTGCTAGCGTTAAGCAACTACATAAAAGTAACTGTCACTGCATGACAATAAGCAGTATCTGCCATTAAGACTCATACCAGACTAGCACTTGCAGGCAATTTTTTTTTTAAGCACTTGATAAGTTTTAAGCATCCCTTGCAGTCAGCATTGAAGTAGATATAAACAATATAGCAAAAACTTATAGACAAGTCTGCATTGAACTACATAAACAATATAGCAAAAACATTCTTAAATTAAGATAAAGATGGTACATGAAAAGTGTAGGATTCCTTGGCCTAAATAAATGACAAACAGGCCAATAATCATGGAGAATGACAATCGTCATCACCATAAACCTTCTCCAATTCCTCCTTCACAAACCTGCAGAACTGCAACTGTTTTCCAGAAAGTCTTTCCAAGCATAGCTTCATAATCTTTCTATCTGTCTTAGGCCAAGGCTTGTATCTGTGTGTGTTCTTCACCAGTAACTTCATTTTTTCCTCAGTCTTGGCCTGCAGTATTTCTTCTATCTTTGGGGTGAGTACTGTTAGCACTTCATCATAGACATCCATCTTGAATCACGGTACCCTTAAAAATTTCCGGGACCTAAAGGTAAGTCTTGTATAATGAATCATCAAGAAGCAAAGTCTTACCTTTGAATCTTGGGTATGACTCATATATTTTTCCAAGTGGCTTCATCATGACTGGACAGCCAGGTTTGTTAGGGTGGTGAAAACTGGTCTGCACACATTTTTCCTGTCCCCATACAAATTGAAATCCGTCCCTCAAATCTGGACATAGTACTTGCAGCACATCTTCCACATTAGAGAGTTGCATTGATGACCATATACCAACACAACACTTCTGTAACAAAGTCTTCAAGAAGAACACTGCTTCTGGTCTGAATATCACTTTCTTTCTGCTAGTGTATGTCATTGTCAATCCCGCTTCCGAAGATGTGTTCATTTGCACCATATGTTTTTACCAACACACCATTTAAATCCAAGACAATGAGTTTATCTTTTGCTTGCCAAATCAATATTTAGAAATGCGTTGGAACATCCTCGAATACCTACACAGCGGAATTACTACATGAATAAATAGATGAAGATGAAAATGAAAAATGGGTTGAATGTGGAAACCTTTACGTATCAACAGCGGGATTTCTCGACCTATGAGAATCAAGCGGTAATCCTACGGTGAATGCAACAAAAAGAAAATCAATAATATTCAATGTTTTAAAGCAACACTATTTTACGGGCTTGCCCGACAATGCCCACCTGTGACCCTCCGGGTTTATTAAGGGCAGCAATCACTTTTGAAATTCAGGCTCACGAAACTTGAGGGTCACGATTACGCATTTTCTTGAGAACACCCCGATAGGTGTGGTGTCATGATTGAGGCTGCTTCACTGCATCTTTTTGCATAGCTACTTCTTGTTCTCTTTCTTGTAGCTTTGAACAACTTCTTAAGCTATCCTCCGGCTTACCCCTCTTTGTTCTTCTGCCCTTTCCTTTTGGCAAATATTCACCCAAGTTGCCCTCATCCGATGGAATTACTCCCTCAACTTCCTTATGTGCTTCGATTAGTGGCCAATCCGGTTCTGTTATTTTTCCACAAACCGGTCTTTGTGTTCTGGCCCTGTGTCTTGTGTTTACAACCCGGTGCGGTGTTCTGGCTTCCTCTATAGCTTCTTGGACAGCTTCTTGGTGGTGGTGGTGGTTACTGCTGTTGCATTCAAATCCCGATCACAATTGGACTACTACTCCTATAGGACTTTGCAGGTGTTGTGCATCTTCAAATGGCACCATTGTTCTTCTTTGAACCCTGAAGGGTGAGACCTCAATTGCAGGATGGATTAACACATCCTTTTTTGGTGTACTATTTGAAGCACCTGCAACATGGCCAAAACCTAGCTCGTCAAATATACCCTCTGGCACCTTTCCAGGGCAACCATGAATACATTGTCCTCCTCTGTACAATGAACAACAAGCTATATGATACTCATGTTGGCAATTCAATGCTAAACTTAACCTATAAGCTTTAGTGAATTCGGACCACATCTTTGAACATGTATAAAATAGATCTTCCACTAACAACTTATCTCGTATAATAGTAGATATGCTAAATGTTGCAGGAGTATCCATTTTCAGCTTCCACAAATTGTTTATGTAGAATTGCAGAAGTCTCTGTTCTTCTTCGAGAACTTTTAACTCCTCCTCAAGTTTGAGTTTACATTTCACCTGCTCATTAACAGATGTAGGGTTCATTGCTTTTTGTACCTTGTTCCTGTGCCAAGTTTCCATCTGGACAGTCTGCTCCAAATCTTTAATTTCTGCCTCCAACTCACAGTTTGGATTAAGCTTGAACTCCTCCTGTTTTGTAGCCAAATCATTTGTGGCCTGTCTTAAACTGTTCTCAGCCTCTTCCAACATCATTTTCTGTAATCCAGAGGCCTTCTCATTCCCTTTCAGCTCACTTCCTACTGCTTCCAGATTCTTTGTGATAAGTAAAACTGATTTTCCAATCTCATGTACTGCATTCTCTAAGGTTTTTATGTTTTCATCACATGCACTAATCTCATTTGATCCAGCTGCCACCTTTGGCTTTGCCTTCATTTCAGTTTTCCTAACATGTGCTACAACATCTGCCTCTGTTTTTACTTGTCTATTGTTGTGGTATCTTTGGCATTACCTGACAAATGCAGCCCGGTTACTTTGTGTTCCTCGGGTGCAAGTATTGATCTAGTGCAATTTTCAAACGCAAAAGCAAGGGCCAGTTGCTTTCTTACTTCTTTGTTGTGACAAATCTTGTAGATTTTTCGGCAGAGTGTTTCCAACTTCTCTTGAAGATGCTTTAGGACGTTTTCCCATATCAGTGCTCCTTTGCACAGTGCCATTTTATCTTTCCCTTGTTCAACTTCTTTGTCCAAACAGAATCCCAATCTCGATCCGTGACATTATTTTCCAACCAAGCTTCTTCCTCGTGGGGCTTCACCCCGAATTGCCGCGACCCTCGATCTTTGTGAAAATCATCCGCTCCCATGCCTCCATCATCAGCGTTGAAACACCGATCCGAGTTTTCGCCCCGGGGAAAAGGAGGGAGAAGGGTGTGACGGGCTTCGACGTCCGCGAGTTTCAGCACTTAAAGTGCTTAAACGCTTCGCCAAAAGTTGTACCCCACTAGCGATTTTACACCCTTGAAGCCGCCAATCTCCACTTCGAATGGGTTAGGGCAAACTCTCCTTCCAGATGTAACAGGGTAGCAATTGTAACGATCTGGTAATCATGTAAAAAGACAGACTGAGATCACACTGCCACAGTTCGTTGATCAATTCATTTTCCTTGTTTAAACTATGATGCATTGCCTCAACCTGCATCAGCAAAGACTATGGCAGGTATGTAGCAGGAGTAGATACATCTGTGGCAGACAAAGCTTGGTCTTATTCATGTATATTTGAAAACCAAGTCTGCATTTCAGCTAGAAGGAAAGATGTTTCTGCTATGTACAAGAATATTGCAGAGGAATAGCGAGAATATTGTAGAAGAATGTTGCAAAGTCTTCTTCAGCTCAAAATAGATGATATATATGTGCTTGCTGCACTATGGGCCATTATAGAAAGGCTCATTGGTATTGATGTAGATTCAAAGCAACCAATGACAACTTACAAGATTGGGGCCATAGATGTCAGCTTTCGTTTGAGGCTTATGACTGCCAGCTTATTTAAATGGAGGACGTCATTTTTGCCCTTCAACAGGTACTAGCCATTTATACTTGCAAAGCAAACACATTGGATTTATCACACGCGGGTTTAAGTTCTCAATATGTAGACTGTTCAAATTATAGAATCAGTAGTAGCAGATACTGAAGTTTGTTGATTCTATTACATGTTATATACTTTGTGTAAATAATAAACTTGTACTCACGTACTCACTCCGTATGTGGTTCGTGCAAAAAATAGGCTTCTATGCACTTAACTCCATTCCCTTAGCTAAAAAGTGCATCCACAAGAAATGTTATGGATTTGGTAAGATAAATTTAAGTTTGAGAATTGTGACTATCATATGAAAACCGATACTTTTCTTGATTCAACCATATGCCATCATCTGACCGTTGTACAGGGCTTTTGTGCGAAGGAATGGCAGAGTCTTCTTCTTTATATATATGTGGGGAATGGCACTCTAGATTCATGGTGGTTTGCAAGCATCTTTGAATAGAACAAAACGGTTGAACTAGAAACTAGGTTTCACATTGCTGGAAACACTAGAAACTAGGTTTCCCTCAAATATTATGTTGGATGACAAGTTTGTTGTAAAGATTATCTGAACTTATTGCAAGCTACACCATTTTGTTGGTGGACTAGCAAAAAGACTATCCCAAGAAGTTTTTTTATGGTTGATGCATTTGATGCTGATTGTACAAGACTATATTAAAGATTGAGTTGGAGATCTCTTATCTGAAATGAGCATTTTTAAACGATGAATATGCAATATCATTACAAATGTTTTCTACTTTGTCCATCAATCCATGTATGATTCCCAAAGCCCTCAAAATTTACCTAAGTTTGCTTTTATTAGGGCCCGAAAAGCCCAAATTCATCTCAACATCATTATTTATAGAATGCATATACTATGAATGTTTTATAGGGTGCATTTGTTATATCGAAAGAATGTGAAACCAACGTGTTCACCCTTGAAGAGCGGTGCACTATCTGCCATAATAGCGTGCGAGTCTTAGGAGGCGAAATTGAATTTCACACCCATCTCCAAATCTTGCCCCAACCGTCCCCTGGAACTTGTAGAGACCATCTGTCCAAGGGGGCCACTCATCTTGAATTGCCAGAAGCTCATAGCAGGACTTGACAAAGTTAGGGATCGACTTTCGAATTACATCGCCACACCCGTCCTGTCTCTTGTGGGGGGTATAATGGAAGATTATTTGCAACTCAAGCCCAGATTGTGTTGTCTCGTTCCTTAAGTTGAAACCTGCCACAGAATAATTGCCAGAGCGCCAACTAGCCATCAAAGTACCAATCCTCCACCGAACAGACTCTATATTATGACCATCTACGCTGAACCTGAGGATCAATATATGATGCCAATACGGAGTAATGCACTTGAGGCGAGTGGGATCCACCATGGCAATGACGTCAACTGGATGCAACATAAGGCATCAGTACTTAGGAAAAGGCTATGGGGGATATTGATGTATCTAGGAGTCATTTTGGAGTTGCAGGATGCAGTATACAAGATGTAGAAACATGCTCATCCTAAATCCACTGTTAGACAATAGTATTGTTGGGGTCTGCCAAGGATGCCTACTCTCGCCCGCATTGTTTGACATGTATATAGATTCATTGGAGGGCTACTTGTTCAGAATGGGGGTGAAGGGCTCAGCTTATGCAGCATATCATCTGGCAGCTCATAAACGCTGACGATGTGGACCTCTTAGCTTACACCCTAGTCGACATGCAACAACACTTGGATGCCTTGGATACTTTCTGCTAGCCCACTAGAATGCGAATCAGCTAAGTCCAAGGTGCTCCCATCTCGTCTTTCATGTTAGTCAAGGTCGTCCTCCTTCATTTACCAAGGTCACACGTGGATGTTGTGTCCCACCTATAAGTGCCTAGAAATAAAGTTCACTAATACCACATTTTGACACACTTCTATCCGACAACAACTGACGGCTGGTTGGAAGGCGCTATATATGCATTGCAGAACAATAGCTATAAAGCAGGGCTTTACAACTGGGCCCAACAGTCACACTTGTTCTGGGTCTTAGTAGGGCACATTCTTCTATACGGGATGGGGTGGACGTGTGAGGACCGATGGTATCACTTGCCACCTAGAATGACTTAGCGTGGGTTCAGCAGGCCTTTCTGGCTCAGGCACTTGAAGTAACATTTAGGGTCCCGTATAGAATACTTCTGCCGGATATTTCTTGCACTAGAATGTCACTTCATATACTTTTAGAAAGTGGAGCATGAGCAACATTCAACTCCCAAACCTCGCCGATACCATGGCTATGAGTCCGCAGTGCCTCAAAACCTATTGGAAGGAGAAACGAGCTAGTTGACTCTTCAGATGGAATGTATAGAAGTATAGGTGCGTAGTACAAATCGAGGAGGATCACAATCATCTGAAGCAATACCTTGATGCATGATTTCTCGGCAAGCTTTGCGATGTTGAAGTTTGGAATAGGTAAAAATCACACACTACAAAATGCAGATCAACTTCACAATTGAGCGAGGTCCATAACCGTATTTGCAAGATATTGATGCACCAGATCATTGCAGAGAAAGGCCATTGCCCTGAAGTTTCTCAACTAGCCTGCTTCAGAACCTGCCATATCAATTTGAATTGAATGTCCCTGCTCCCTTGCCTATCTTTGATTCCAGTATGAGTGCTAACAACTTTTTGAGAATATTTGAAGATTATTACAGGGATTATGGTTTTAAAAAAGGGTGCAAGCTTTCAGAATTTGAAAAGTGCTTCAAAGAAGAAAGTGAGGCTGGTGCTTGGTTAACTTATGAAAAGCTAGTGGGGACCACCTCATGGGATGAGCTTGTCAAGAAGTTCTTGGATAGGTTTGGTAAGTTGGCTGCTCCAAAAGATTTGGTTAATGAGTTGCAAAGTTTTTCTATACGTGCAGGGGAAAGTGTGAATCAGTACAAAGAAAGATTTAGTACATACATGAGCAGGTGCCAAAGAGCTCAAGTCACAATTCCAACCCTTTTTCTAGCACTGCTTTCATCAATGGTTTAGGAAGGAGACCAGATATCCAAAGGAAGCTGCTCAAGATCCAAGCTGCTGAAGGTTTTGACTCTATATACAAAGTTTTTGCCAAAACCACTGACCTTACTCAGATGCTTTCTACCTTGCCTGACAAACATCATGTTTCCTACCATAACCATGATCCTTTCTATCATGATGCCACTGATGCACAGTATGACCATCATCCTCCCATTCCAGTTTATGCCATACAGAAGGAAAAGAGGAAATCTAAAGAGGAGGAAGCTGATTCTCAAATTGCAGAAGTTAAGGCAGATCTATCTAAAGTCACTGAGGCTTTAACAGAATTAACCAAACAACTGATTGAGCTCAAGGCTACAAGAACAGGTAAAACTTATCCTGAATGTATTCATTGCAATAGGAACACACATCCAGCAGAAATTTGCTATTGGCAAACGTGTCCCAAATGCAATAGAAAAGGTCACTTTGGAAAGGAATGTCCTATTTGTTCTTTTTGTAAAGAAATTGGCCATACTGATATCAAATGTGCTGTTAAGGAATACTTTGCTAAGCAGGAAAAGGAAAAGAGACCAGAACCCAAACCTTCTCTGTGAGGTTTGTTGAACCAAGTATTTCTATAAGGTTTATTCAGGCTATAGAGGTTCTCAAAGCTAAAGAGGTTATGGCAGTGCAAACCAGAAGCATGAATGAAGCCAATGTACATGCTGAATCAAGTAGACCTCCTATTGCCAGGCCTTCATTTCCTCCACCACCTGTAGTAGAATCACCTAAAGTAATAGCTCCACCCCCACAGCAAAAATATGGTAAGAAAGACCAAGATCTCGATGAAGTTGATGTTTTGCTCAAAAACTCCAAGGTAAGTGTAGACCTCTTCACCTTGTTAAAGATTGCACTAGTTATAGAAAAAGAGTACTCCAGCAAACTGGTAGTGAGCAATTAAATGCTTGTGTAAGTTTTGCTGATGCCACTAACCTTGTTTTAGCACAGAATGAAGAAGATCCTGGGGCATTCACGTGTTCAGCTGCTTTAGGAGGATATACCTTCTCAAATGCATTACTTGATGGGAGATCCCCCCTAAACATCATGCCATATCGTATTATGAAGAAGTGTGGTTTTGAGGTGGACAAGAAAGCCTCCATATTACTAAGATCCTTTTATAATGCCAAGATTACTCCTGTTGGTGTGGTGACTAAAGTGCCTGTTAACACAGAGGGCATAACTGTAGCTGCTAACTTTATTGTAGTGGCTTTTGAAGATATAGGGGATGAATCTGACATCTATGATTTACTTTTAGGGAGGAGATGGCTGGCCACTGTAGATGCTAGACCAGTCTGGTCTGGTCTCAAGGGAGGTGCACCATTTCCAATGGTTCCCAAACTGCTACAATCTACAACCAAGATGGCTCATATGGCTCCAAAGGAGAGGTAAACTTTGTTAAGGAAATGTTAATTGAAGAACCCTTGGGATCTTACAGAATAAAAAACACAAGACCAAAGAATTATGAAATGGTTCCTTTTATTATGGATTGTGCACTCCTCAACAAACAAGGACCATCAGGATTCTTATGGTTTGATGGAGGTATCCCTAAAAAATTAAATGTTGCATCATCTGCTGCTATTTTTAAAGATTCTTCTCACATACTCTTAGCTAAAGTAGGAAGAATCTTTGGAATTTTCTATTTTCTTTCCCCAGGTTTCGTTGAATCCGTATCTAAATCTTGGGAAGAGAATAGGCAAATAACAATAGCCACGCACTTTCCAGTTAGCTTTTTTTGTTATCATTGATGCCCATTGTATTGAGAAAAAAAAAGCCAAAAACAAGAATGTCACCACTAATAGACTCTGTATCTCCAAGAATCGCTTTTCTTCCACAGGGCTTCTGGCACTTTTCAAATCCTTTGCTCTAAAATTTTTGGTGTTAGATTTTCGAGGAAGAAATGGTCAAGTAAGTTACAAACAACATCAAGACCTCATAAATCGATTGAAAAGCTTAAGATGGAACTTGATGGCTAGAACAAAATGATGAAAACCCCATGTCGAAAAACTGTGAGGCTAAAGGGACCGTGTAAAGAAAAGGAAATGGGGCATGTCTAATACCTATACTGATCTTCGTGTCTTATTCTTGGGTTTTCTAATTTTGTTGGTCGTAGATCTACAAAAACAAGGTCTAAGGGTGAAATTGATGCCACATTAGTTTTGGGTGATGTGGAGATGGTACATGGATAGCCGAGAATTGCAAGACAGGATGTAGGCTTGGTTGGATTGGCATGCTAAGAAGGTATCATTTGCATACTGGTTGCACCCGTATAGTACTATCAACAAGCCCTGTAATGACCTTATCTTTTGCAGCCGCAAGCAAAGTTGAGATAGACCCTCTGCAACTATGTTAGAAAAAAGAGAGCCAAAGGACATCCCTATCTAATTCCCCTCTCTACTACGAAAATAAGCGAGGTTGCACAACAGACAATACTGTGTCCCTAGTAGAATATAATACCTTCATTATGAATGTAGTGAATTCATTACCACCTCCGAATGCCAGCAGCATTCGTTCTAAAAAAGTCCAACTGGCCAAAACTTAAGCCTTTTTTGAAAGCCCTAGTTCAAATAGATCATCATTTGTCGGATTCTCCTTCCCAATATACACTCTCATAAACTGCAGCAACATTGGAATGTGCTTCTTTCCAGAAGAAAACATAATCGCATGTGGGATATGTGTTCCATCAAAATAATATGGGCAAGTTTGCCTTCTATGATGGCCTGAACAGAAATTCCAGCTTATGTCTTTTTGAAAAACATACTGAAACATTTTTTGACATGCTTTAAAAATCCTTCTTAAAATCAGGACAAGCAGCTACCACTCTTGTACACGCCTTCCACAAATCCACATCCTATTTAGGAGGAGCTCAGATGACATGGAGGCAAACCTCAACTTCTACAGGTAATGTCTCCCGTCCACAGCTTCGACATTGCCAAATTGCTGATTAGGATTTAAGCAGATGTAGTGTGATACGTTGTGCATTTTAGCTTTTGACATGGTGTAAAACCATTCGATGTTATAATTTAAAGAGTTTTGGATGGGCTAAGCGTGATTTCACCCTAAGTTAGATATGGATCGTATTGTCTAGCTATGATGAAATTATGATTTGTATAATAAGAATATCGAGCGACGCTATCGGATCGGCATTTTGGGGAGAGAGAGCCACCTATATATATGTTATCATTTCATTTAGCAGGTTAGAGGGATCTTTCTATAGCAGCATTCCTTCCTTGTCCTTGATTCACTCTCTACTCACCCTTGTGTATTTTGTTTGTGTGATGTTATTATTGTTTTCCATCAGTTGGTGGTGATGCTATTATTTTCCACCTGCATGGTAATGATATATATATATATTTCACATGCTACCTGATGCTGTTATTTTCCACCTGTTGGATGATGCTTTTAGTTTCCACCAGTTGGGTGATGCTACTATTTTCTACCCACTGGGCGATGCTCTTATTTATGGTATTTATTTTTCCGCCTATTAATGATGTTTTGTTTTTCATCTATACACTTGTTATTGATTGATAGCAATGTTTTACACGTGCTTCTGATCTGTTGGTTTTCCTTTATTTTAAGCAGTTGCTCATCCGCACTCACATTCCTCTTTTTTATTTTCTAACGATTAACGGCTACTTCCCATGTGCGCTGCCTTATTTCAGGTAGGTCTACAAGTACGCAGGTTCGCTACGTGTTGTATTCAAGTTCACCATCCTTTCGCTTTCGATTCAAAGGCATCAATCGAGGTCGTTGACAGCATTTTGTCATTAGGGCTTTTCTCAAAAATTTAAAAGGGGCAGGTTTGGTTCTTTATCCTGTTAGAAGTTGTCGCAAGTGCCCTCACTCTTGCCTAGGCATATAGTATATTATTAATTTTTATGAGGTAGCTTGACATTGTTCCATGGTCATTTAGATCCCCACACATTCCCTTCAAACGATTGTATTATGTACCTACCTACTTACCTACCTACCTACCTACCTACCTACCTATCTATCTATCTATCTATCTATCTATCTATCTATCTGTCTGTCTGTTATGCACTAGCACCTCTAGTGATAACAAACACATCAAAAGGGCAGATCCTTCATGAGCCCCAACCTTTCCAGGCTTTATCCCATACCCCCAGGCACCCAGACCATAACAATTCCTTCACTCCTCGGGATGCTTGCCCTCAACTATATGGAATACACCAATGTTGCCACGAGGATTTGGACCTTGGCTCTGATACCAAATGTTATGCACTAACACGTCTAGTGATAACCAACACACAAAAGGGGCCGATCCTTCATGAGCCCCAACCTTTCCAGGATCCCATACCCCCAGACAGCCAGACCATATCACTATCTATCTATATACCTACCTATGTACTTATCAAAGAACTTCAATTTCTGTGGCAACCGATGCATCGACGCGACGAGCAGAATGCGATCCACCACAAATGCACAGTCTAATAGGCTAAAAGGCGAGATGATGAGGGCGAAGTGAAACAGAACGCCGCGGAAGGAAGATCATGGGTATGATAAGCACCAATAGAAATAAAGCGATGAAGTTAGGTGATGGGACAATCTATAGAGGCCAGTTTTTGTGTTCTTTGCGAGTGCCTTACCAGAATGAATATTGTGATCCCCAGTGCTTCACTAATCCCTCAACAAGGCAAAGATTCTAGTCTACAAGAAAGATATGATGGTGAAACAGACCCACAACCAAGTAAAGAAAACCATAAAAAGTATGACGCTCGAAGTTCATAACAAATGCAAGCATTAATCGAATAAAAAAAGGGAAGAAAAAACTTCTAGAGCCAGAGGGCGACATGCTCAAAATTCACAATAACTGAGCACTAAATTAGCGGTTGGTCTAAGATGGAACCCAAAATGCTCTCACCCTGATGGGCTCCAAATACCATTGCTTTAACAAGTCATAAATTTTTAGGACTCTTTGCCCGACTGTTTTTCCTCTTTCAAAACAGACTGTAGCAGTGAAGGAAGAATTGAAGCTAGGGAATTTTTGCAATTTCTTATAAGGTTTATTTGCATTTTATGTAATTGAATTTTGATGGCTATATTGGAATGGTCCCGAAATTGGCTTACATTCTACAAAATCCAAATTTTTCCTATGCACATACTTCCTTCACCAAATCCACTTACCTTGCAAAGCAATCTTTCCATGTTAAATCAATCATTTCCTTACCAAACCCCTTCTTCCTTAAATTGACTATTCGTTGCAAAGGACCCTTCCATTCAATTCTTGCACATGTACTTGCAACGTAGTTGCTCTTGCAAGTACATGTTTATTTTCTTGCAAAAGACAATGAGAGAAACAAGGTGCAAGGCATTAAAGATTTGCCCCAATGCATTAAAAATAGTGTGTGTGGGCTCGCTGTGAACTAAGATGTTATGTTTGATGTTTTTCGGAGTTTGTGGAGGTTAGGGGAGATGTTGTAATGGACGAGTTACTTTTTTGCGTTGGTATTTACTTTCTTTGTGTGAATATAGTGATAGTGTAGTAGGCCAACCCATCTTTATGCAATTATTAGCATTATTGGCTCGTTGGCACTATTCTGGCATATATGATCCATTGGCATTCTTTTGGCGTATTAAATGATGTTGGCTAGAACATTTAGGGTTTATTGGACATAGTAGGGCAATTGGTAAGTGAGTTCCAAGTAACCCTCAAAAATAAAGTTATGATGGTAAATTTGCTATTTTGTTCAAGGCCTAAAAACCTTCCTCTGGTATTAGTATATTACTTTAAGATTGGACACCAATTAAGGATGAGGGTTTGAATTGTTGCTTGGCGCGGGAACGTCTTCATATTATATTGGCCTTTGGATTATGTACTTTTTGCTTCTAGTTGCTCAAGTTGCTCACAATTGCTAGTCCGCACTGTCTACGTAGCATGCATGGCAATTTTCCTTGAAAACATTGCTCATTCAAACTTTGATGAATATCTAATACACTTCCACATTTAACATACAGAAACAATTTAAGCCTGCATCCTTCATTGCTACATGAAGACTTTGACGACTGCGTCCAATTTATGAATAGTACTACTTTAAAAGCATTGGATCAGGCCAACAAACCAATGTAATAGCATCTATTTGTAAGTATGGATCTGCTATTCTCAAAATTTGATATGAAAACTTCTCAGGTAGTCTTTCCATCTATAATGTAAAGACTCATGCCATCACAACATAATAATTACTTATGCATATGTTTTAAGGATCAATTCTACAATAGAACTGTTATTGCACCTATGCATGCATGGTCTAATTCAAGAGAGCTGTGATCCTCCAAGAGTGGTAGAGTTTTTTTCATTATACTGCTATCTTATCTTGTTGGCATTGAAGTCAAGTACAATCACATTTAAGCAATTGGGACATGGAATTGTTCTAGGAGAAAGGAGGAGAAAGGAGCAATTTATACAGCTAGATAAACCTTCTAGATGTTCTAGATATCCTAACTAGAAATTCTTATAATATCTATGTCCAAATTCTTATTCTAGTGAGCGTCTCATCGAAAACGAGAAGAGCATAAAGCTATCACGTATGGTATCAAGATTAGAATATTCAGAGATGCAGTATTTTGGGGATGTCGAGATATTCAAAACCTTATGCTCTTTGGCCTCAGGTAAGTCTCCTGGTCCTGATGGCTTCCCTCCTGAATTTTATATAGAATTTTGGGACCTCTTAAGGCACAACTTCGTGAAGGCAGTGCGTGGGGCCTGGTCTTCCTCTACACTGCACCCTACCCTGGCTGCTGGGTTCATAACTCTCATTCCAAAAATACCAAGACCCTTGTCACTTTGTGAATGGAGGCCTATTGTCTTGACCAATGTCATGTACAAGGTTATCATGAAGGGCATTGCCAATCGTGTAAAGCCTATTCTCAATAGGGTCATTGGTAGAGAACAATCAGCTTTCCTTCCAGGTAGGTACATCCTTGACAACTATATTGCAGCAAGAGAAGGTCTACATTGGTGCAGGACTTCGAAACAGAAATGTGTTCTAATAAAAATGGATTTTCGGAAGGCTTATGACCCTTAGATGGGAAGGTTTGCAAGAGGTCATAAAATACATGGGATTCCAAACTGAATTCATTGCTCTTTCTATGGGTATGAACAAACTTGCCTCTGCCTCGGTGCTCGTGAATGGAGAGCCTTCAGGTCTCTTTCATCTCCGAAAAGGAATAAGGCAAGGATGTCCATTAGCTCCTTATCTGTTCGTGATTATGGCTAGCCTTCTTACAAAAATGGTCAACTTCAAAGAAGAAGAAGGTGCAATGTCTGGGTTGTCTCTTCCAGGGCAAGGAGGGAAGCTTACAATTATGCAGTATGCAGATGACACCTTCATGTTCCTTAGGTTCGATGACAACAGTTTCCAATCCTTTCGTGATATTCTAGTTGCATTTAAGGATATCTCCGGCATTGAACTCAACGCCAACAAGTGTTCTACCCTATGGGCTCCTGAAGGGGATATCGATCAACGTGCTAAAGGGCTTGGTTTCCCGGTGATGGCAACATGAGAGACTGTCAAGCTCTTGGGTCTTCCACTATCTCTCTCGGATAGCTTGAAGGGTCTATGGTCACCAATCTTAGACAGACTCAGAAAGAAAGTGGAAATGTGGTCTGCCAAAGGACTATCGGTCTCTGGTAGAGTTACGGTGTAATCTTAAGTCCTTGCTAGCTCACATATCTACTTCTCATCAGTGATAGTAGCTCAAAAAAGCATATACAATCAGATACAGGTCATCATCAGGAAGTTTATTTGGGGAGGCAATGCAAAGGTGGCATGGGTAGAGCTATGCCGGGATAAGAGAGATGGTGGGCTTGGATGTAAGGACCCTTTTATACAGGCACAAGCACTTGCAGCCAAATTTGTTTGGCGTGCGCTACATAATGACTCCTCTCCAGCTATGATATTCGTTAAATACTGGCTTGACCAGTGCAAGCTCAAACATAAACCATCACTTCCGAGGGACGAACTAGGGGCCTTCTTCTATATGCTAAACTTGCTCCAGGTACCTCCCCGGTAATGAGAGGGGTACTCCAAGCCTGGATGAAGGTGTTATCGGTATACTCCCCAGCTGATATTCCCAAAGAGGCTGGAAATATCAGCATCTTCTGGAATACACAAGTTTGGAATACGGAGGGTCTCCTTCTGGCCTTGGTCCATCCCCGCATATTTGGGAAATGGAGAAAACCACTAACAACAGAAGTTAGGATGGGGGTAACAACTAAGGTTGCTAAACTTCTCTTAGCTAATTCATGGAAATCTATCTGCTCAAAGAAACTTCAGTTCTTTAGGTGGACTGCGCTTCAAGGAGGTCTCAGTACTAAACAGGTTTTACTTCGGAAAGGGATTGTGGCTGATGATATGTGCCCATTGGGCTGCCAATCAAGTGAATCGATTGTACATCTCCTTTTCTGCCATAAGATTCACGAGTTCTGGTGTTGGATTTCCCCGATCTTAGGGATAGAGCTGGACCATCTTGCATGGCCCGAGCTGCTCATAAGAACTGATAAATGCATAATTACTACCTCCTTGACCAATGTGGCACTTTGGGTGGTGTGGAGGCACAGATGCGACGTGGCATTAGGAGGACAGGCTACTTCAATGACAAAACTAAAGAACCTCTTCAACGTGGAAGTGGCTCTTATGGCCTTGTTCCACCATAGAAAGATGGGTGTGGCGTACAATAAACAGCTAGATAAAGTTGGTAAAGTGGAAGGATTCTACAACTACTTCAGATGTCAATGGATGGACGAAGAGGATCCAGGCCCTACATATGATAGTGGGATTCATACTATTGGTAACTAAATATCCTATATGCCCTGAAACCCTTTGGTGTGTGGAAATCGGTTTTGCCCAACCTATAGTACCTGCCCCTGTGGAGAAGATGGCGATATTTCCCTATAGTACTCACATGCAGGGAAGAAGAGCAGGCATTCCAATAGTACATCTACATCTAGTTTGATGGGCAAGTAACATACAATTTTTCTATCTGTCCCATGGAGGGGGCTCTTTGTAAATTTTCTATCTACATTAATAATATACTCCTACCTTCAAAAAAATAAAAAAAATAAAAAAAATTAGAATATTCATGTCAGCAGATTCGTGTCTTTGCATACGTATTGGATACATCATCGGCCAGTGGAATATGCATATCCTAAAGAAAAGTAATATCAAAATGTAGCAACAATTAAAGAAGCTGAGTCAAATAGACAGGTCTTGTAGCTAGAGTTGTTGCTTTATAAACTTTGTTCCCTTCTTTAATCTCGTGGTTGACAATATTTATTTGTCCCCTCCTTCATTTGAGTTTCTATAAAACATTATCTCCCGTTTATGTTCAATATTTTCCATCTCTTCCATCACGTATAATTTTGCAGGATGAATCTTCTGATGAAGCGAACCAGACATCTTTTCCTACACTTGAGGCTGATGATCTAATCATGATGAAATAGATATTCTAGAATACAACATGGATGACACGCATTAATATATTGGAACAGAGATGGAAGATATAAGATGTTCTAATGCATCACCATCTAGGAAGCATAATAGATTACCTAACTTATGCCTCACAGAAGCAAATATATTTTTGTGCAGAACAATATCCTCGCCAACAATTCAGGAGCTTCAAAACAAATCTATAGATTTCCAAAGCATTTCTTTCCATGGGATGAATACAAACATAAAATTGTTTAATCCCTCTGCACAAGAGTCCCAACTCATTATATAACTATTCTAGAGTTCATCTACATATTTCACACATTTTCTTTTTGGATTCTGCAGGTCATGGGGGCAGTAAGAATGGCTTCCCCCATGCTATTGTACTACATCAAGCTAAGAGCTTTACCGGACTCTACAAATGTTTGATAGCGATTTGCCATTCTGCATAAGAATGTTTGGAGAAATTTCCCGGAAGGCAGACCCACTTATCTTGATATTGTGGTATAATACCCATTGAAAATTTCGCAAACCATGTCCGTTTTCTCCAATGATTCGTCTAAGCTTTGTTGAACAAAAGCTTCCAAGGACTAGACATCTAACATAAGGACTTGTTTCTTAGTTGAGCTTGGGTATAACGAAGAAAATTGAGCATAAGCTCCATGCTAATCTGCATAACAACGTAACAACATCATGAGAATCATACCCTTGTACCTCTTCATTTTCTTCAATAAGAAACTATGCCGTAGCCGATTAGGGTAGTCCAAACCTGGAGTTTGGACAGAAAATGATTATAAAAATGGCCGTGGTGATGGGTTGTTCGGTTTTTTGGGTGAATCTCAAAACTTTTTGGGTTCTAAAAAGCTAAAAATCAAAAGTTTTCTAAAAAGCTAGAAACCTTAAGCCTATGACGATCGATTGTTTGGAGATGAGAGTAGAATGACTTTTTCGGTGAATCTCAAAACGTTTTGGGTTCTAAAAATCTAGAAAACAAAAAGTTTTCTAAAAAGCTAACCTTAAGCCTACGATAAATACAGGTAAAAAAATCACAGCCAGAAAAAAAAGCAGATATTTTAGATTAGATCATTAGATATGCTTAGAATATTTTTAAGATGTCAAAACTAGATCTTTCTCTAATAAATTGCCCCTTAACAAGGGACAATCCAAATATCAAAAGAAGTCCTAACTCTTGCCATAAGATAATAGTTGAGGATAAGAAATATCTTTAATGGCTTGATATACAAGAACTACACTCTATATTGTACATTTCCTTTGGATCAATGTCATGGTGAACTAGTTGAAGAATAAGCATGGGTGGTTTGGTACAGAATTTGTTAGAAGAGAATTTCATGTTTAGAAAGAACACAAAATCAGGGGCTATATTCGTACCACTGTGCATACAGATAAAGCCTGTGAGTAACAGCTCGACCAAGCCTATGAAGCCATCAAAGCATTAAAGGAACAAGCACAAAAGTGCCCACTGCAAAAGTATGATAACAAAAGTCCTAGTGTAAAAACAAAATGGCAGGCCAAAACTAGATCTTTCTCTAATAAATTGCCCCTCAACAAGGCGCAATTCAAATATCAAAAGGAACGCTTGCCATAAGATAATAGTTGAGGATAAGAAATGTCTTTAATGGCTTGATATACAAGAATCACACTCTATGTTGTAGGTTTCCTTTGGATCAATGCCATGGTTAAGTGTTGAACCAATTGAAGAATAAGCCACATTTAGCAAAGTTTGGGCTTATTCAAATCTAATAGATATGCTTGAAGGATGCCATTATAAGAATATATGTATTGTTCAATTCTTCTTGATTTATAATATTTATAAATTTTAATTATAGAAGTTCATCTTTAAATTAAAACTATAATAGCTATCAAACAATAAAATTGCTTTTCAAACTAAGTTTCATTTGTATCTATTTAGAATTAGACATTTTAAGAATATAAAATTTCAATTTTCAGTGGTTTAGCAAATTTAAAATTTAGTAAATGAAACTTGATGGTGTGACAAGCGATTGACTTAAAACTATTATAAGAATTTTCACCAATTTACAAACTTTCACACTTTTAAAAATACTCTAAGAAAAATTTGATGTTGAGTTTATTACTGATTAATTTTTGATATATTTTATTCCATCCAAAAATATGATAGCCAATTAATCTTCCTCCCAATTAATCTTTCTTATTTTTGTCGTCGATATCTTATGATGCCATACATGCATGTTTCAGTTTCAGTTTTACCTGCAATAGGGTAAAATTTTATTTTTTGACCTGCAACAAGACTTTTATCTTTTATATAATCGGTTCAACCTACATTTAAATGTGGCGTCATGGTATCAGATGTATGCATCTAATACTGGATTTTCCACGTTTTATCTTTCTAAAACATCGAGGTCATGGAATGATATCATGACCTCTTTTAATTCCACTTGGTTCTCACTAGTGATCTTACTCCTTTTCATTACTTCATTAGCACTCAAGGTCTATGGAAATTCATTTTCCATGGCTTTTAAAAAATGTAAATCTCATTTGAGTAACATCCATTTTAGTAAGAATTTTCGTGAAGAAAAGCTCTCAATCTGCTATCTAACCAGAACCTAATAATCAATCAAGATTTAAGCTATAAAAAAAAGCCAAGAAAAAATAAGGAACCTTCAAATCTAAAAATAAAAATGAATGTAATACTGAAAAAAATAAAAAGAGATAAATATAAGGAAAGAGATTGAATATGGAAAGAGTGATTTAACAAATTTAAATTTGGCAATGATAATTTCTAAATGAAACCTGATAGTGTGATAAGTGATTGACTTAAAACTATTATGAGAATTTCATAATTTATGAACTTTTTACACTTTTAAAAATACTTTAAGAAAAGTTTTAGGTTGAATTTATTATTTGTTGATTAATTTTTAATATGTTTTATTTCATTAAAAATAAACTATTCAATAGTTATTATTAAACAATAAAAGCATTCAATTTCAATCGAAAATTATCTTCTTTAAATATTAAAAAAAAAATAACATTTTAATCATATAGAGTTTATCTTATATAAGAATTTATTTCTAAATAGATTAAAGTGAATATTAGTTTAGAAAGAATTTTATATACTTTTGATCTAAAACTAAATTGCACAAATTATTAAAATTATTAAACTTAAAAATACATATAAACTTATCATAGTCAAGCGTATCTATTAGATTTGAATAAGTCTAAACTTTGGAAAATGTGTCATTAAGTGGTTTGGTACAGAATTTGTTAGAAGGGAATTTCATGTTTAGAAAGAACACAAAATGAGGGGTCATATTCGTATCACTGTGTATACAGATAAAGCTTGCGAGCAGCGGCTCAATCACTATGAAGCCATCAAAGCATTAGAGGAACAACTGCAAAAGCGCCCACTGCAAAAATGTGATAACAAAAGCCCTAGGGTAAAAAAAAAGATGGCAGCAATGAACGACTTTAGCTAGAGCAGAAATTTTACATTAGATCGTTAGATATGCTTAGAATATGCTTAAGATGCCAAAACTAGATCTTTCTCTAATAAGTTGCCCCTCAACAAGGAGCAATCCAAATATCAAAAGGTGTCCTAACTCTTGCCATAAGATAATAGTTGAGGATAAGAAATGTCTTTAATGGCTTGATTTACAAGAATCACACTCTATGTTGCACGTTTTCTTTAGATCAATGACATGGTTAAGTGTTGAACCAGTTGAAGAATAAGTATCGGATGATACATTTAGCAAAGTTTGGACTTATTCAATTCTAATAGATATGCTTGAAGGATGCCATTATAAGAATATATGTATTGTTCAATTCATAAATTTTAATTATAAAAGTTCATCTTTAAATTAAAACTATAATGGCTATTAAAGAATAAAATTGCTTTCTAAACTAATTTTCACTTGTATCTATTTAGAATTAGACATTTTAAGAATATAAAATTTCAATTTTCAATGATTTAGCAATAAAATTTGACAATGATAATTTTTAGATAAAACCTGATGGTGTGATAAGTGATTGACTTAAAACTATTATAAGAATTTTCACAATTTACAAAATTTCACACTTTTAAAAATACTCTAAGAAAAGTTTGAGATTGAGTTTATTATTGATTAATTTTTAATATGTTTTATTTCATCCAAAATATGATAGCCAATTAATCTTCCTCATTTTCGTCGTCAGTATCTTATGATGCCATAGATGCATGTTTCAGTTTCATCTGCAATAGGATGCTTGTAAAATTTTATTGCTTGACCTGCAACAAGACTTTTATCTTTTACATAATCAATCAGTCCAACCTACAGTTAAATGTGGTGTCACGGTACCAGATGCATACATCTGATGCCGGATTTTTCACAATTTATCTTATTCTAAAACATCGAGGTTATAGAATAATATCATGACCTCTTTTAATTCCACCTAGTTTTTACCAGTGATCTTACTCCTTTTCATTACTTCATCAGCACTCAAGGTTTGGGGCAAAAAGAGGACGAAGATCATCTTTTCAGGAATTGTATCTGGTCAGAGTGGGTGCTAGATTTAGCTTCCAATTTCTTTGGTTACAACATCTTATCTATGAACTCCTTGGATTTCTTTTTGCCTGACAATCCAAACAATTGGAGAATTTATATTCTGTTATGGAGGATCTGGAAAGGGCGCAATACGTTCATCTTCAATCATGAGATTATTCACCCGGAAGCTGTCATCAAGCAGATTACATATGATATTAATTGCATTAATGCAGCCATTTAATTTATGCTTATGGTTTTTTCTTCGATTTCAGGGATCATCTTTGTGCTGGTGCAAAAGATAAAATGGAGGAAGATTGATCCCAATGCCAACATGGAGTGGCTCAAATTTTTCGATCCCCCAAACCTGTACGGGCATGAAGAACCCTGTTTATGCAACTGCTGTTGTGACCAGAACTATAGAAGAGCTCTGCTATGCGAGGTCAAGGACAACAGAGGAAGATTCAACATGGCCAAGGGGGAATCATGCCTGTGTGCATTCTGCGTTCTCACAATCATGGTCAGGGGAAGGGGGCGGAAAATCACCAATTTCCACCTCAGATCCCTCTTCTAGTGTGCTGATCCTTGCATCGTATAACAGAACTGGATTATATCAGAGGAAGCTAAAATTTCATGACTTAACCGTTCTTCTTTTTAAAACTCTCTTCTTATATGAGTGATATGGGTTATACTTCCCCGTAAAAAGTAAACTTTTGTAACTTTATTTATATATAAATATACACATCGGCCCTCAAAAAAAAAAAAAAAAAAAAAAGGAATTTTCGTGAAAAAAAATCTCTCAATCCGCCATTTAAGCAGAACCCAATAATCAATCAAGATCCAATCTATAAAGAAAAGCCAAGAAAAAATAGGAAACCTTCAAATCTAAAGATAAAAATGAATGTAACACTGAAAAAAATGGAAAGAGTGATTTAACAAATTTAAAATTTGGCAATGATAATTTCTAAATGAAACCTGACGGTGTGATAAGCAATTGACTTAAAACTATTATGAGAATTTTTATAATTTATAAACTTTACACTTTTAAAAATACTTTAAGAAAAGTTTTAGGTTGAGTTTATTATTTATTATTGATTAATTTTTAATATGTTTTATTTCATAAAAAATAAACTATTCAATAGTTATTATTAAACAATAAAAGTATTCAATTTCAATCTAAAATTATCTTCTTTAAATGTTAAAAAAAAATATATTTTAATCATATAGAGTCTATCTTATATACGAATTTATTTCTAAATAGATTAAACTAAATATTAGTCTAGAAAGAATTTTATACACTTTTGATCTAAAAATAAATTGAACAAATTATTAAAATCATTAAAGTTAAAATACATATAAATTTATTATAGCATCCTTCAAGCATATCTATTAGATTTGAATAAGTCCAAACTTTGCTAAATGTGTCATTGCGTAATTTGGTACAGATTTTGTTAGAAAGGAATTTCATGTTTAGAAAGAACACAAAATTAGGGGCTATATTCATACCACTGTGCATATAGATAAAGCCTGCGAGCAGCGTCCCAACCAAGCCTATGAAGCCATCAAAGCATTAGAGGAACAACCACAAAAGTGCCCACTGCAAACGTGTGATAACAAAAGCCCTAGGGTTTAAAAAAAAAAAAAGGGAATGGCAGCAGAGAACGGCTTAGGCTAGAGAAGAAAAGCTCTAAAGAGACTGAGGATCCAATTAACATACAATGGGAGACATACTTGGCACCCTGGTTTCGATAGCCACAACCACATTCGCCCCCCTTCTTCTTTGATGCAAATTTCTTTCCCGAAAGATCCCACCAAAAGTTTTGCTGACAACCATCCCTAACCACACGCATCCTCCTTCTTCCTTGATCTTGGTCAAAAAATCACACCAAAAATTTAGCCAAAAAATTGTATCCATGGATGGGTGGGTGGGCGGGTGGGTGGTTGGGTGGGTAGATAGATAGATAGATACTTTTTATCATATCACATGGCATCATCCCACGAGAAATATGACAGTCCCCTAAATGTCCCAAGAAAAAATTAATACAAGGCCCCCTAAATTGCTAACCCAAACGACTAGGCACCAATTCAAAGAAAGGTTATGTTAATTTGAATGTCGCGACGTTTGTCTCTGTCCTGGAGCTACTCCGTGGATTCAGACATGGAGATATGGAGAAGCGGCACGTGAACAATTCAATTGGCATGTCCTTTTTTCAATCTTCCTCTTCCAACCATGGCTTTAATAACTGTGGGGTTCACCACAGTTGCCAGACTGGTGCCATGGGCATTTCACTTCTTGGAATTTGCTGGAGGCAACAAATATATGGATTTATGTTTGCTTCTTGTGCCATAGCTGTAGTTACTTTGTGCAGAAAAGCAAAGGTCACATGGGAACTCATACTTATAATTCTCAGCATCTTCTGCAAGGAAAATCTATAGCTTCGTAGGGTTGTAGCTACAGCCTACAGAGCAAATTTATGGTCTCGTTGCAGGATTTTGGTGAAGAGAGGTCGGGATTCTTAGGTTGATTGCTTGCATCACTTTTATTGGTTCTTACTTTTCATCATTCCAAATGCCTAAGATTTCATAAGTCATTTTATTATGGAGGCAAAGCTTCTAGAGGAGATTGTTGTGCAGGGAGGTCCTTTCGAAGTTATTCACGTCTAGATCCGAATGAGAAGAGCACAACAGAAGTTTCCGCTGTGATGCATCTTTTATTATTCAGGCGCCATATTGTATAACTCAAAGATATTTTCATAGAAAATCTGATCTTCACCTTCTTATCAATGCAAACAGAACTCGAGATAGAAAGGTAAAATATCGAACCCTTTTCTTTTGTCCATTTCCAGAAAATGATCACGAGCAGGCCTGATAGGGCGCTCAGAAATAGAACATGAATAGGCATTTTTTAGGATAATCCAAATAACTCATTATAAAGAGCAACTATTGCTCAATTAGAAGATCAACAGTGATATATTTAATGGCCAAATTTTTGAGCAGACTATGGAAAGATGTTTGAAGCAGGAGTATGCCATGCTTGAATGGAAGCAGGATCCATTTAGGAAGGTATTTCATTTTCAAATACCCAACCTGTAATCTAGCAAGTCTAATATCATATACAAAATATGAGCAAAATAAGTACTGGAACTGTACATTGCAAAAGCAACATATCATGCATATAAAAGCACTGAAATTAAGAAAAGAAAGTCCATAATGGTAGTAAGATTCATATATTCAAGAACTGATTCCCTGCAATATTCAAAGAGAAAAGCTATTCAATGACATATTCCAACATGACCGTTAGCACGAGACCCTACAACTCTTGCATTATTATTTAGACCACCAATTGTTAGAGGACTGATCATATTTAATCCAAACCTCAGCTTAAAGTAAGGTATATGCTCTTAAGGTCCTCAAATTCCTGAACGATTATATTGCTCATAAGCTTTTAGTTTTAGTTTTGAGGATGTTGGGAAAATAGCACTTTGTTGTAAATTCAGGTTGAGGTTTTTATCATTCTACCTTGATAGAGATACAAATGAGAGGCTTAAAGAGTTTAGCCTAGTGTTTGAAACAAGGTTGCAAATTAAACGGGAGTGTTGCAGCACTCCCGTTTCAAAGATTTCCTTATAAAAAACACACCTCTTTCAAAATTGGGCTTTTTTTATAGAAGTTTGAAATTTCAGAAAGTGCAGTTTTTTTTGGCCTACTTTTGGAGTCCTTTTTCGGAGACGACCTTATTTTTGTGAAGTGAAGCACGAGAAAATGGCAAAATTCAGACATGAGTATGCAATTTTGTAAAGTAAGATGTCGAAAAAATGTAAATACAGTAGAAATAATAATAATCATAATAATTTCTTTACAATTTTTATGTTACATCAATAATGGCAATAACTCAATGTCAATCAATAAATATGGCATAAGGCAAGTCACAGATCTAAATCATAGTCTTCTTCATTTTTCTTGCTTGTCTCAGCCTTGTCAGATTCTGTCGTTTGATCTTTTTCTGGTGAAATACGCTTGTCTGTGTCGGTAGTTTCTTCAGGAATTATAGCTAGAGCTACTTCTTTCAGCTCTGTAAAAGTAGCTTCATCGTCCAGGGAGCTTGTAAATGGAGGTTGTATCTCCGAAGATGTCATCTTGGCGAAATAAGATGAAGACTTGGCGCCCAACTCTTGATTCTCGTCTGGTAGAGTTGGTAAGGCAGAATTTCCTCCGGCTTTAAGTACTTCTTAGAAGAAGATCAGATGTGGTGGAGAAATTTCTTTCTTGAACAGAAAATTGTTTTGGAAAACCTAGCTCTAAGACAGTTGCAAGAACTGTTTCAATGGCCTGACACCTTCCATCAACCCCAGAACCAGGCAGGTCCAAGCAATGCCACAATAGCACCTCAGCAGAGGAAGACGAGGACCGAGTCATGTACCTCGGACCAAGACGTAGGAATGAGCCTCAAGGTAATATCACAGAAATTGCCAAAGGTATGCTGATTGCTCTTCCAACTGAGGAAGATGACAAAGGTCGCCCTTTTTGCATAGCAAAAGTTCTTGATACAGTCAAGGAGGAAGGCTTAGTAACTAAACTCAAGATTCACTGGCTTGCGACACGTTCAGAAAATGCTTTTGAAGGTAGGTATGAGTTAGAAATGAAAAGTCAAGGAAAAGGGAGGAAGTCCAAGAAAATAGGTTGTAGGGATGAGCTGAACTTAAGTGATGTGACTATATTGTGCTATGATTTCAAATTGAAATCTGAGAATTGTCTGTGCCAGAGGACTATCAATTTGCTTAAGAAGTCTTGTAATTACGAGGAAGAGGATGAAGAAGGGGGTGGTGGTTGCAATGCTTCACTGTCTGTTAATAGTGATGAGGAAGATAACTCAAGCACTTCCTCGAGTGACAGTCAAAGAAGTGAAGATGATGAGGATGGCATAAATGAGCATGAGAACGTACTGGATCCCTCCCTCATCACTCCTCACACTTTTGTACATAACTGAGTCTTAGAAAAAGACTATAAATTTTGCACGTGAATATAAAGATTTTATCTTCAAATTTTGAGAATACTACAGTTTTAATTACAGACTTTACTTCAATTTTTTGTTAAATATTTTATCCTCTTAAATTAGTGGTTCTCTCTAAAAATATACTTCAAGAACATTCTATTTGCAAGCAAAAGTGTCACTTTAAAAAAAGTCAATTCTCCTGTTGTACAAAAAAATTAGTCATTAAGGGGGGTCAAAATACAATTTTATGCACATTTTTTTAACCTCATTCTACCCCCTTTTTTGTAAAAAATAAGGGATTCTTTAAGGAATATTCCGTTTGCTCTCGTTTCGATGATTTGATCCCGTTTAATACGCAATCTTGTTTTGAGAGAGAAGAAGACGTAAAGATAGAAATATGGAACACCTTTCTAAATCTACTCTATGTCAAAAAAGAGAATAGTGCAAGGAGGAGCTATGTAGCTATCCTCATCTAATATTCGCAAATGATTGCACCCCTGCCATGTGGCTTTGTAATGTTCTCTTAAAGTAATTAAAGTCTAGTTTTTATCCCTAAAAAAAAACAAGGGTTGCTCTCTAAACCCAAGTGAAAGAAAATCAACATAGAAAGGATTGGACTGGACTTGAAGGGCGACTCTCTAGTCGCCTGCAACCTGTATGCCAGGCCAGCCATGCAGTTGATCCGAACTTCTGCCTGCAAGACCCTCCCAACAGAGCAGATCCAACATCGCAACCCCTAATGCAATCCGATAGCAAGGGCAAGTTGAGATAGAGATCCGAGTTCGGATCTCAATTCCTAAACCAGGGGAAAGCTAATTTCATGCAAACTGGCACTCCTTAGGATACTCCCATGAGTTCGATTTAGAAACAAATTGCAGGAACGATATCCCTTTATTTTGCTACTATCTCTGGCCATCCGTTCAACGTATTCTCACCCTCTCCATAAATCTCGGCCTTTCATTGACGATATTCATTGCATATTCCCATTTCATCACAACGCCTACGGTTAGCCGTTCGGGCAACCCAAAAAAAAAAAAAAATACAAATGAAAAGATGTTGTGCACATCTAATATTTTTCTCAGTAGTAAACATGATCCAGGTCGCAGTCTAGATGGATGGAAGCTATGTTCCATCGCCTTGCCATGTTGGACATCACATCTTAGTTGTGCGTTCAGCATGTGTTTTGAGATAGCACCTACAAACTATATTCTGTGTTGTGACATGCCATTCCTGAAGAAACACAAAATGCAATGCTTGCAATAAAAGTTCGCATGTTCTTTCTGCAAAGATCCCGACATGAACTGCCTTATGATAATCTTCCATCTCTATATGCACAAATGATCTACAAATTGAGGCGCATTTGTAGCATGACTTATATAAAAGATTGAATTGGTTATGCGATGTTAGCAACAACCTAGGCTTGTTGATTTTTGTACGGATGCCCTCCTTTGTTAGCACATACTTCGTCTGTCATTTGGATTATAATGCCAAAGACTTTACAGCGAGAATCAATATTAGTTTGCTTGGAGCATAGTGTGGGGCATGCTAATTTAAAAGGCATTTGTCATTTGTTAGTTGAAATTCTAAAACAAAGAAGTGTTAGTTACCTATCACCATGCTATTTGAAATTTTTTTCGTCCTTTTATGACTACTATCAGATTCAAGAATCATACTTTAAGAATGCAAGCATACACAATCAACAATTATCATTAAACATCAATATAACTTCTATACTTTATTGTTGAGATTAGGTACAACTATTCCTACAGGAAATAGATGATGCATAGGAGAAATGTTAGAGGATCAATAACCCTATCACATTGACACGAGTTAGAGGGAATCTCAGAAACTCAAAGAAACTTGCTTCTTCATAATAATTTGGAAAAGAGAAATGCTTCAGCGGCCTTGGCCGCCGTGATAAATTTCTTGTATGTTTAAATAGAGTCATCTAATGCAAATTAAATAAGCTTTCCAACAATTACATGCTAGAAAAATAACAATATTGGTTAGTTAAAAAAAACAAAACTCAAAATAAAACAAAAGAATAGAATAGAATATGATTTTATCGTCCACGGAGACCAACTGGCCTATGGGACCCAAGTACAAAGAGAGAGCAGCAGGCGTATTACTACCAGGATTAAAAAACCCCCGCCCCAAAGGGTTTTCGGGGGAAAAACCTTAGTAGCAATAAGGATGCTGACATATGATGGTAGTAGGTACATATATATCAAGTGAAATTACCAAAGACTGATCATGTGTTCTAGACTTGCCTGTAGTTCTAGGCTACGAACCTGATAACAGAGCTCTTCAAACACAGAGCTATAAGAGACAGTGCAAAACATTGTTTTCCAATACAACCGCTTTGATATAGCTTTAAGGAATGATGGCGGGAACACATCTTCCAAGTAGATATTTAGGATCAATAAAATCTTTAGGGTTTTGGCCCTTAAAGACTTATAGCTCTACCTTAGTGTTTTGGTCCTTAAGGGCTTTGATCCGGCATTCATAAATACGACATCACATTCATAAAAGATACAATATTACTATAGATTCTTATAGCACTATCCTTATTATTTTTTTTGGTTCGTTGGATCTTGGCATTTTTCTAGAAATATGCCAGATCTAGGGTCCACAAATATACATCTCACAACCCCGTATACTTGAGCGCTCGCTCCCCTACGTATGTATATATGTACGAAAAATATGAATGAGAATGCTAAATACGGGACCACGAATCATTGGAATGGAAGAAAAAAATATTTCACAATAAAAGGCAATCAGAGGAGTTCATACGCTTCTCCGAAACCTCTTCATCTCCTCTGAACCTCTCCAGGCATCAGATTGTGCATCAGATTTTTGAGCATCCCGGTTGATGAATCCGGGAATGGCAGCGCATAGGTCATCGAAAACAGGCTTTCATGTACAAACTCCACAAAGAAGCTTGAAGCTAGCGGCTCTTACATACAGAGCTCTGTAGAGCGGATCTGGACACCCGTGCCTCCATTTCAACACCAAAATCATGTGCAACAATTCCGCCTGCTTCAATCCAGCGGTAAACAACCAAAATCTGGCCGCCTATAATGCTTACCCCCGGCGGCCATGCTCTGGCAACACACGACATGAAATTCTATTCTGAAACCATTGATTCCAAACAAAACTTGTCTTAACTTCAATTCCATCCCCCCTTTCTCGCCAAACCATTGCAAGAATCTTAGTCCGGAGAAAATTTGTCAACATTACTATGTGTTTTCAGCTCCCATCTTAAAAACGACCCATATGGTTAGGTCTCCATGAGTATTTTCATACAATCTAAGCTTAAGGGCTCAAATAGTCATTGCCACCGTAGCTTGAACACTAAGTTTTAAGGGATGTGCATATACCATCTAGGGGATCCCATAATCTTATATAAGTCATTGAAACCAGCTTCATCCTTATCCTTATGACTTAGAGAAAAATTGACTTGCATTAAAAAAAACCAAAAAAGAAAAGTGATGGGAGTAGATATATCAAGTGAAATTACCAAAGACTGATCATGTGTTCGTCACTTGTGGTCATTATATTTACTATTGCCATATTGTCAAAGAGTACAAATGTTGAAAGGAATATTGCGAAACAATGTAACTGTGTACTTACGTCCCATTTCACTTGATCACCAAATCAAACACTTACAGGGCAATTATACAAACCCTAAGTAATAAGACGAAAAGGATCGATTGAATTCTTCAACATGTTACATATCCGGAAGATTGCAACCATCAAACCCTCGTTTTCTTTTTCCATGAAACCAAAACAGAATCCTGGAATCGTCCAGGCATTCTTCTTCGTCTACCATTAACATTGTTTTCGATCTGTACCTTACTTACTTCAACATTCTCTGCCAAACCGATATTCTGCTTCTGCTCCTTTAATGCGCAGCTTACCTCCTCATTTGAAACATGCCCTAAATAATCTTTTGAAGAAGCAAAAGAAGTAGGACTTTTGTCATTTCCTTTTTCATGTTGTATCAAAGAAACAGCAGCATCTGCAAGTAAGTAAAGGCCTCTCAGGCTTAAATCTTCCTTTTCATCTGTATCATGATGCAAGGAGCCATATAGGGTTGCTGTTTTGGACCAAGATATGTTATCTTTATAAGGCCAATAAATTTCTTGAGGCTCCTCTGCATCCCTGCTTTCACAACTAGATTCAGTGGAAGCCCTATTTACTATGCATCTGCTGTGATAGGGTTCCACCCTCCCAGTTTCTAGATTTTGGATACAATTACCACTTCTAGCCTTTACAAAAGCCAGGCCACAGCGGCCAAGATCAGTGCCTCGATTCCAGTCTTGACCCTTTTCAAAAACAGGGACTTGGATGTTGCCATTGCCACTCTTTGCAGAATCACAAGAAGAAAGAAACTTTGCGCACCTTACCTGTTTATTTCTCTGAAGCTCCAAATTCTTTCTGTCACCACATCTCCATGCTTCCAATTCTTCCAAGCTTTTGAAACGATATTTCATGGCTCTGGATCACGAAACTCTTCAAGTTGAAGTGGAAGAACAAGTCTGGTATGGTAAGGAAGGCATGGATGGATGGAGGAAGGAAGGAAACTGAAAGTGCGAGCTTTGGGAGAGGAAGAAAGGTTTGGATTTGGGGCAAAGCTTCTGGAACCGGAGCAGAGAAAGGGCAAATGGAAACTGTGGCAAATTAGAAGCAGCAAGTGCAGGAGAAGTAAAAACGAAGCTTTAAGTCCGACGGATTAGAAGGCGCATTGAATGGAAGGAATGATCGAGTGGCCATGTCGATGGATCGATGAGTTTTAGTACGTGAAGGAAGTATAGGATAGGTTTACACTCGGCCCCTTGTTGCAATTAGGTTTAGCTCCATTCCCCCCACTCTTACATTGTTTATTTCTCTCTACAAAAATGAAATGATCCATCCATCTCTGGCCTTTACACAAGAACATCAAGACCCTCCAAACCGGTTAGGCTGGATTCACATGCACCATCGCGACCTTCACCATCATGTAAAATGCCATGCCATTTTACGCCCACCATCACTGGCCATCACAAATTTACAAAGGGTATAACAGGTCCCCTCTCCAGACCATTGTTGCATGTGAACCCGGCTCTTAGACAACTCCCATAGCTGCTCACATCACCTTCTATACAAGACCTCCCTTTATATATTCTTGAGGTGTTGATGCTTGTCGTTGTTCATTGTCGAACCCGGCACCACCAATGAGCTTGTGGTTTATTATATTCTCTTACTTTCCGGTTATCCTTATTCTTTGCAAAGTTTTTGCCTTTGAAAACCCTTTGGGCTAAGGGTTCTTTATCATTTGTCCATAATGATTGTACTAGTTCAAATTGTATGGGCCACATAGCCACTTGGTCTTCGTGGATGCGGAAAATCTATTCCACTCTAATGGCTTAGAGGTGTTGGGCACAACTAAGTTCTATGACGACAACCGGCTCCTCGGCTTAGACCCTAGAAGCGTGAAAACTAGTTACGTAACTTTTTTTGCTTCTCTTTCAATTTCTTTGCCACAGCGCACAGTTTCACATTCAATCATCATTTGCTTACATTCTATTTGCATAAAGGACACGTGTCGCTTTAAAATTGTCTAACCATTTCCACATTCTGGTGGTGGTCATTTTGTCCACATTCACGGTGTCAACCAGGCACCCGATTTCCATGCTAGGAATGTCGACAAAATGGTTTTCCTATATACACAATATTTTGTCTAGGTGACACATCATGCCATGAGATCAAACACATATATAAAGAGAATCTTGGCTAATTCTTTAAAAAGACTTTCAAGGTTTAGGTATTCCTCATAAAAATCAATATTGCTATTTTAAGTATGCAAAAATTCTTACTTGTTCTTAATTTTGTTGTTTGTAATATCTTTACAATAAAGGGACATATAAAAGCGAGAATATGAGCATTGGATCATAAGCAAAAGTCTTGGCCAAGTTGATGTGCATGCGGAAAAAGCGGCAAAGGTGTGTCAATCTAGAGTTGATTGATTAAATCTTGCCCTCGAAATAGCCAAAAAAAGAAATTAAAGGAAAATTTAGCTCATAATAAAGGCGCTGTATCTTTTCCTTGAAAATATCGAGCGTCGTACCTTTTCCTAAAATATCTAGCTAACGATAAATCTAAAATGTAAAATTCTAGTTGGGTATCAAATTTGCTTGGAGAAGCGTAAGCGAGGTTGAAATAAAAAGCTAGACTCCCCTAACGGTTTTGGATCTAAATCATTATTTTATCCATGCCTCTTTTCTCATATTAGAATCCACATCTAATTCTTTCCATAATTACGCCATACTAGAATTTTAAATCCGAGAGGGGAGGGAGGGAGGGAGGGAGGAAGGGAGGATGGATATTTTAACGTCCCACGGAGGCCAAGCTGACCTATGAGGCGGTTATAGACATACAATATATCGGATAGTATCCAAACACAAAAGAAAACCACTAAAGCCCTATACAATGTGTCTCTACCACTGGAACGAAAAAACCCCTCTTGTGGGAGGAAAAACCCTTGTAGTAGGCGTTCAAATTCCCTATCACAGGCTCAAATAGAACCGCATTCTATCGGACTCTCTGGATTGGGTGGGTGAAAGACTAGTTGTTTGTGCTCTCAAGCTTGAACCAGGATGGGTGGTGAACTTGTGCGAGAGGATCTAGTTCAGTGATTTACTTCGATTATATTTAATAGAGTTGCTAAGTTTTGTAGGGAAAGAAGACCATCCAATCATACACAATCATTTAAGTCTAAAAAGTTATTAGATACCTTGATGATGCAAAAAATTTATTTGAAGTCATTATGGTAGATTTTGAAATCTGATCGATTTGGACTACCCCAATCATTGGATCTATCGATCCCACAGCCTACAATTTATATTGGGGCCTTTGGACACCTCTAGTTTCGATAGTGGTCTATCCATGGCCTAAAATGTATGTTGGGGTCTTTGGACACCTCTCATTTTGATAGTGGTCTATTTTGAGGCATCTACGGTTTTGAAATTTGTATACAATGGAACCTATTTGGAGTATAATATGTGAACTTGAACCCCCACAAAAAATCAATGCTCTAAAGAGAATGCTTTCATCAATATAACTGACAATTGAAGGTAATTATCTTCTCAAGTTAGACCTACCATTAATAATATGAGTCTCTCTCAGCATAAAATGGTTTCAAGTTGGCCCTTTGCACTACCAAATCAATTTTCCCCTATGACCCATGTTCTTATTGTAAGTATTTAAAAATGAAAATTATGAGTTAAACATAGGTTAGATGCTTTACTGTATAGGGAAAAGGAATTTCGGATGTCATTCCTTGTTTTTTCGGTGATTGTTACGACCGGTGGCAGTCCGGAGCAGCACACCGGATAAACATGGGATCGCAAATCAAATGCCATTTCTCTACAATAGAGAAGTTGTGGGAGCCGCTTTTTCTACACAGGTTTGAGGATTGTTTAGAAGATTTGTGCTGATCTAGGAAGTTAAAGGCGCAGATTCAGCGCATTGTTTTTATACAATGAAGATGATATGCTACAATTTTACCGCAGTTCAGCTGCCGGTTCTTAGCTATTATCTATAGTAACTTCTAGCTAGTTGATTTGGCTGCACAGATCTTCAGTTGATTCGGCTTCCAGTTGATTCAGTGCACAGATCTTCTGCCTTTTTTGCACAGTTGATTCAGCGAGTTGCAGCAAATAGGCTCTCAACCTAGTATTTGCCCTAATCTACCAATTGTCTACCGGATGGAGCACTGAACTTCTATTCCATGTTATTGTGAGTTGCCATAAGTCGGCATAAGAATATACGCCAGAAAACAGTGGCAAAAACTTGCAAAATACTTCAATTGACCAATTCCAAAAGTGTGTTATATATCATATCATACAAAACCAAACATATCACTCAATCAACTTACCCCACATAAAGAACATTTCTAAAGCTTGAGAATTATCAGTATCCAACACAAGCTTTAGTATACTAGCCCTACAAAAATCATCAATACCATTATGCACCACTATTTATTTCATGAGACCTTAGGAATAGGTAAGACCAATGTTGTTGTGATGTTAGTAGAAGTTAGAAGTCTCCTCCTCCAATCAAGCGTTATGGGTATGGTTGTATATCTCATATGCTAACTCTACGTTAGGATGTGGTAAACCCTAAGAAATCCCATATTCTAGTTTTATGTTGCGATGTGGTATAGCCTATGTAGAAATTCCCTATTGGCTTCAAACAATCCATTTATCTCAACATGTTTTCCATGGCTAATCTATGTTTATTTTGTGATTATTTATGATTTAATGGCTTTAATTTGAATGTCATTGTGATCGAGTTGGAATCATGTACTCTAGTTTATGCTGGAAGACCCCAACCAAAAGAAATCCTACAGTATCACATGGGACTTTCTCTGTTGACATTACCTTGTGTCTTACATTTGTCCATGCAACGTGGAAACTAAAGATGTTTTAATTCTCATATGCAAAAATAAAGATGTAGTCATCTATCGAGGATCAGATTAAATTTCATCTAACGTGATCAATTTTGCCCTATTATGGTTGCCATAATTGAATATAAAAAGGAAAACTATTAGACATGGAGAATTTAATCAGACATAATCTAAATGAGGTGCACCCCGGATTACCACAGTCGTCGGATCCGTCGATCCTACGACCCAAATCGTACATCAGGGCCTCTGGGCACCTCTCGTTTTGCATATGGTCATTTATGATTGGAGATGCCTATGATTTTGAAATATGAAATACGAGTTCGCCTAAGGTTTTGAGGGAATATTGAACCTCTGTACGACTTTGCCTAAGATTTTAGAATATGAAATATAGGGGCTCGAACCTCTACCAAAATAAATCAATGTCTTAATAAAGGCGACTATAATCAATATACCCAATGAGCTAATGTGATTATTTTCTATCTTGAATCTATATTTTTTTATAACAATCCATTCAATTGTCTTTGGAATATATGGCCTATGGTTTTAAAATTGTTATGTTTACATCTATACCAAATCCCCTAGAACCCCTCGTTATTATACTATATATTCTAAGCGAGGTGCACCTGGACTACCACGATCGTCGGATTCGTCAATCCTCTCGACCCGGATCGTCGTTGGGGCCTCTAGACACCTCTCGTTTCGCATATAGTCATTTATGATTGGAGATGCCTATGATTTTTAAATATGAAATCTGAGTTAAGCTAGGTTTTGAGGGAATATTGAACTCCAGAATATTTTGGCGCATCTTACAACTTTTTGTACTACCCTAATTGGGATACCCAAAATCGCATTGTGCATGTCTTGCCATAATTTTGTTCTAAAGATTTACGCCAAAGGCTTTGGGGTCCTAGTCCACAAAAGGTCTACCATGAATAAAGGGGCACCTTATAAAGTTAGATTTAGTGTATGGATGGCCAGGAAAAAGCCTCCAACTAAGAAGTCATTGCTTACACAGAAGGTCCCCCATCCTACAAGTGCTCAGTCTAGTGCACAACTCCATTGCCAGGTGGAAGTTAATTCCTCGTGCCACGTAGGATCTACCATCTTTTGTTTTTGGTCCGCATCAACCTCTTGGAATTGGCCTAGAAAGTACCACGGACCAGCAAGTCCAATGTTTTTCCCCTCCATTCCAAGACCCGGGATCGCCGGTTTGTTCGATACAATGGAGGGATGGCTGCCACATCTATGATTGTGTCTATTGAAAGATGGATACAAGCGCTATAGTTACTCTGGTCTTGGTTCGAAATACGTTGAAATGGGTGTGTGGAAACTAGTGATGCTTCGTATAGACATAAGCCCGATTCTGGCTACCTTGACTTCACTTGCATTGAATGGGACCTACCATAGTGTAGCCCTAGATGGACATGGTAGACATATCCATCACGGGCGTCGTCGAGGACTTATTGCATGCATGAGCGAGCAACACATGTAGTTTGAGGCCTTTTTAACATATGTAGTCCACGGAGGCACTACTACGAGCGGACAATTTCGCGGCGTCAATAGCGGCGTCCTAACAACTCTCTCCGGCGGCGTCGGGCGTCGCATGCCGCCCTATGACGTTTTCCTCCGCGTGCATTGTAGCGGCGTGTGAGTAGATTCATTGCCTTTGCGTCGGCGTCGCATATGTGGCGTTATGGAAACTCATTGAGGTTGTAAAGCATTACATGATATGTCATTTTTTTATGTTCTAACCACATTTCACATGCGGCGTGATGGCAATGTCATTGATGTTTTAAAGCGTTACATCATCATCGATGGCCCAAATATTTTTCTGGACTTCGAGCCCCTAATCTCTAAGCTAACAAACCTATGGCCTTACCAACAAACCAATGAGTCATATTAATATTTATTCTCTATTTATTTCTTAAGTCATAAGACATATTGCGATTCAGGCATCCCACATACATGTGGCGTCCCATTTCGCGGCGTGACCGCGTTGCTCTTGCGACATTTCGCGTGGGGTGCTATATAGGACACTATTGCGGCGTCTAACTATCACGTTCAAGCTGCGACGTGGGGCGTTCTATCTGCCGACGTCATGGAGCGTCTGCTGATTTTTGCTTGGGACAAAGCTGAAGTCGTAAAACAATCCATCCTCTAATAGTGAGGACAAGCGACACCACTTCCTTGCGATCCACGCATATGCGTAAATTATTACAAAGGGCTGACTATCCGGCTATGGAAGAGGCGGTATATTTTTCACCTGATTATATAAACGACGGGCAATGGCATTATCTCAAGCGGTCGGGTTGGGTAGTTCGACCCGACCCCTGCATCACCCCCTAGATTCGGTTTAGAGATGTTATTTGCTATCTACATATCACGAGCATGGGAATCATATAAAGAAGGAACAACCTTTTTTTTCTTCAAGAGGATCTCACCCTAGGGCGGCTTTGCGGATGGAAAAAAGAAACTATGCCGGGTTTGAAAGCTTGTCCCTTAGGAAGTGTCTGATGTCTGAGAGAAGGAGGGGCTATTATTATAGGGATTAAGTAGCCTTTGACCCATGGATAGTTGGTGTGTATCCCCACTTCATTTTTGTTTGTAAACGTTGTTCTTTTACTCTTGTGATGCGGCTTAGTCCCGAGTTTTAGTTTGAGCACTTCGCCCTTTTGCATGTACTTCATCCTATAAGCTTGGGGAGCTTCCTTGGATGTTAAAAATATCTTATCTTATCTTATGTTAAAGAGTTTATACATTGCATCCACATTATGCCCCTTTCATTCTCTGGCCAAAATTTTTTACAAGCCAATAGATGGCTTTTGTGATATTGATGAAAGCAATATGAGGAAAAGAAGGAACAACTAACCACCACAATATGGGTCTAAAGAAGCAACACGTAGGCATGCTTCAAGACTTCATGAATGCATAGGTGTTGATATCTACTAGAAATGATGTAAATAACGAGACAATCACTCGAAAAAATGTACATTTAGCCATTATATCCCTAGTGTCAAATTATGTGCCCCATCTTTTGTTGAAACATGCGTGTGATTATTGAGTATATATGGGTTTAAGGTACATTACTGCCCCGGGCTGAGTTAGTGTGCTTGAGCCGTTGACACCGAGGTGAAATGATTTTGTTAAAAGAGTACACTTTGCATGTAGATTGTTAATTATATAGCAGGTTTAGATACGTACCGGACGGGTTAGTGCGTCACCAGACGTGAGCCTCGAGGTAATGAATTTTAGGTCTCATTACTAAATCGATATTGGCGGTTGAACACTGTGATCTCGGGTGTAGCCAGGTTAAGGTCCCTCCCACTAGACTATGCCCCAAAGAACACCCATATTTTTTGGGGTCCTCCATATTTGACACCTTACATCAAATGAGCAATACATGTGTGAT